>CAJNIZ010013014.1:12302-69165 GCA_905231905.1 Symbiodinium pilosum
TAGTAGTAGTAGTAGCAGCAGCACCGACACCGCCGCCGGCCCCACCACCACCACCGCCGCCGCCACCGCCGCCACCGCCACCACCACGCCGACGCCGACGACGACTACTACTACGACGACTGCGACTACAGCTATGACTACGACTATGACGGTGACGATGACGACGATGATGATGATGATGATGACGATCAATACTAATACTAGCAAGGATAACCATAATAAGAAGAACAAATTTCATGAATACACGGTGGTCTCCTCCCAGCCCCTTGTCATCGCGGTAGGCGGGATCACCAAACACTTCCGTCTGACAATCCCCAAGCGGGGAACCATATGTTTTTGTATCATGAAGTTTACTGCATTATCTTAGCCGCAAGCATGGATGTCGCGGAAACCGTATGCTTTGGAAACACGAGAGTTATGATCTTGGCCAGCATGGAGGCTCGTTGAAGCCGTATGCTCTCGCAACGCCAACATTATCATCTTGGCCATCATGGATGCTCGTGGAAAGTGTATGCTCTGGAAACAAGCGTTTTTCTTTTTAATTTGGCCAGCATGGATGCTGGTAGAAACCGTACGTTCTTGTAACAAGACGCAATAACATGCACGTTATTACCTGGGCCAGCATGGATGTTCGGAGAGCACATTCTGTCCTCCATGGCATCGCGCAGGCGTGAGGCCCCTTTTCTTAGGTTTCGTCATGGCTGCGGCCATGAATTCTGCAAAGGGAGCACTTTTACCACGATCGAATCAGATCCTGTAGCCTCCTCCTCCTCCTCCTCCCACTACAATTACTACTACAACAACTACTTTTGTGCTATTATTATCATGTTTTTTCTGCATCCTTTTCTGCTGCTGCTGCTGCTGCTGCTGCTGTTGCTCCTCCTACTGCTACTACCACTACCACTACTACTACTGCTACTACTACTACTACTACTACTACTACTGCTACCGCTCTATTAAGTAGTTATATTCGTATCCGTGTTAGGATGACAGCTAGTTTCTCAATCTTGCGCGCTTCCAGTTCTACGTCGTGTAAGTGTGGTTGATGAACCACGTTGTCCAACACCATGCCGGCCAGCAAACGAGGCCGGATCAGGGGCATCTTTTGTTGTGACATTGGGGAAGTTTGTTACCCTTTGAAGACGAGACCCAAGACCAGTATTTGGCTTCAGACTCAAGATCAATGTCGCAGTCGCCTCGTAGTCACTAACAAACAGTTGTGCGTTTTGGTAAATTCACCAGACATTGGCCCATGCTGATCTTGACCAGAAAATGATCTGTATTCCTACAGCTCTTAATCTCTCGTAATTGTCGAACGATAGGAGAAAGCTGGCCGTGACCCACTTGCCAACATCGGCATCAAGCGGAGTAAGAAGTTCATTGAGGCTGCTGTTCGGGATAAACGGTGCGTGGTGTGGGTTCGGGTTTTGGTTTTGATGACCTTCGAGCTTTGGTGGCGTAAAGCCTGGGCGTATTTAGGGTCTCTTCGGATGGACAAGTAATACCGATGACACCACCCCTTTCCTGGGTCATCTCGGTGCACTGGATGGAGGATATCTTGCAACGCTTAGGAAGATTTTCTCCATCCTCCCAATGGAACATCAACAAGTCCAGACACAACACGGAAGGTTGAATCGGAGCTGCCAGGACAGATGATTCCTCATTATCTTACTATCTTCGTAGTTATGCACACCCAAAGCCCTGTTCTAATGATTTAGGTCTAGGCGTCTACAGTTCAATTGTTCATGTTTTGTCCCTTCCTGTACTATAGTCCCCCTTAAGTAGATAGAATATGGCTTTGGGTCTATTATAATAAGATCCCCATATACCCCATATTCTATCTACTTAAGGGGGACTATACCCCTCCACAGATTCCCTCCCGGAGGTAGTATAGACAGGGAGTAGCCTCCGCGTCTGGGCGGGTGGAGCTTTGGCCTTCACCTTTCCCTTGAATCCTAAATCCTAAACCCTAAACCCTAAACCCCTAAACCCTAAACCCTAAACACTTCAATTGGTTTTGTTTGAAGGTCTCTGAACTTCGTGGTTGGTAGGGAATGGAGGAATGGTGTATGGCTTCCGACAACACAGTAGTCTTCTTTTTTCGTTCCATTCTTTCATTCCTTATCACCCTAAACCCTAAGGTCTGCAGTAAACTACATCTTCCATCAGCATGTACGTAAATCCTACCCAAGCCCCAAGCCCAAATTACTAACCTCTACACACGTAACTCTAACCCATAAACCTTGGGCCATTCGTTGGCGAGGCGCAAGAAAACAGGCCCAAGGATTTCTGAGCCTCGCAGAAGCTTCTCCGCGGAAACTTGCCGGCCAGGGTTCTAGGCTTCAGGTTGAGGAGGGTTAGGGTCCAGGATTTAGGGTCAAGGGCTTAGTGGTAGAACAAAGCAGAAGCAAATGGGAAACCACATGGAATATAAAATGGAAACTGGAATTGTGCAGAGGTTACCCGGGATTTTTGGGGATACATTAGTCCTTAATAGAGAGGAAGATTACATCCTCATATTGGGCATATTGACATACTGTTTTGCAAGATTTAATCTTGCTTTGTTCAGCCACTGTGAAAAACACTGCTCATCTGGGTGTAGGATTCAAAGTGGAGGATTTAAGATTTGGGGCTTAAGGGTTGCGGGCTTGGGGTTTAGGATCTAGATGACGAGATTCAGGATCTTCTTTCTCTGTTTGGTGCCCTAAACCCCAAAACCTAAATTGCCGGTCCGCTTCTGGAGATCATAAAAGTGAAAGGAATATGAATAGAAATCTTGGAAGTATCTCTGTAGGTTCCCCTTCTTGTCGTCAACTGGCGCCATAAACACTAGTCAGGACGCTCACGTGACGTCATACAAGCTGATTTTTGTTCATCTTTACACGCTGCAAAGACCATGCCGGGCTTGCAAGCAACAGCATTTAGTCACGAGTACAACGTTAGCTCATTGTCCGGCAGGAAATGAAGGTTTGCAGGTAGTTGCTGTCTCCGATCGCGGCCCTTGAAACACAAGCCACTGTCGTGCCGTACCCTCGATCGGAGAGCCTGTCACAAAACAACATGAGCTGTAGTCTAAACTCCGTAAAGGTGGGTTATACAGGGGATTATATAAGGGAGTACTATAGGGGCTATTAAGGGGGATACTAGGAGTTTATAGCGCACATGACCTCGCATGGCACAATCCTGAACTTAGGACCGCAAGGAGCCATGTTTCTCCGTATATAGCTAGTAGCCAGAAGCCAGTGTTGGGATGTTGCCGGTAGGGTGCAGGAAGACTTGGGTGTCAGGTTTAATATATGAGGGGGTGGCTGGTTCCCGTCCGGAGAAAGTCTTGAGATTTGACTCAAAGCCTGACAAGGCAGGACTCTTAGACATTCACAAGCACCATTTAACGAACATATACCATACGCCCAAACTCAAGTCAAGTACATTATCCAGGCTACAGATTTGTTGATGGGGATTTCTCAGAATTCATGGTCCCCCTCTTGCATGTGATTTCTCGTTAAGGCGAACAAGAGAGTGGCACCCGAAGAAATTTTTAAGCATGACTCATTTGCGAAGATGCCTGAGCCAGCGGTCACCGGTACTTTGAGTCTTGACCCAGTTTCCTGCAGCGCTGGACGGCTAAATCCTAAACCCAGCAGCCTTTTTCGATACGTCTCCTGGACTCTAGGCACCTAAACATCAGTTCCCATACGAAGCACAGAACCGTTCCCGGCCATTTCAAGGATACTCGCGGCCAGCAAATTCGACTTTGACAACTGACCCTTAGGGTTCAGAGTTCAGGGTTGAAGATGAGGAATCATCGGGTACGATGCTCCTTGGTGTCCAGGACTCAAGTATAAGCATCTAATTTAGCATTCCACTTTAAGCCGTATTTTCAACTTGTTTACTTAATTTTCGAGACCCTGCTTCCCCTGCGAATTTTCCACACGAAGCGGGGAAAGTGCAGTGGCGGAGAATGATCTCCAGTTTCGCACACCGTGTGCGCGAAAAACACGAGCAAGTGCCTCTTGAGCCAAAAAGCCTTCTCCCGTCCGTGTTCTGGTGCTTTAGCCCGACCCCGGTCCCGTTTATGTGTATTTTCAAGGCAGTGTTTGGGAACTTCAGTGTAAGTTACCATGATACAAGGACGTAGTACATGATATGGTGTCCACGCAACAGCAACCCAGCACTCTCTGCAAAAACGTTGTTTTTCCGTTTGCCTCATGCCCTAAATCATAAGCCTAAACCCTAAACCTTGAACCCTACACCCTATACCCAAAAGTCTTGACCCCGTTAGCCTCAATGTTGTACGTGTTCGAAAGCAAGGCCGATGACAGCTGACACCTGCATTCCAAAATTCAATTCAAGCTCAAGCTAGGTAGAGGACACCCTTTTTGGCCAGGTGATCAGATGGATGCCTAAAATCCTGCATGTCCCCAAGCCCAAGCACTTTTTTGGACCTTGGGGACTATGGTGCTATAGTATGTAGTCTTGAGGTCTTGAGGGTATTGGATTCAGGACCTTATAACCATTAGTATACTCTTTCATTTGTTTTACAGACTTCGCTGGTGTTTAAAAAACATATGTACTTAGAGCTCACACCGTCTCAATATTGGCCTCTGGCTGGCAAGGACGGACCAATGTTCTTCCCGAACGATCCTTGTATAAATGTACTACTACATGGTACCTCAATGCTCTATGCTAATTATTTCGGCCTGAGATTACAACCCTATGAACCACTACATCAATTCAGCTTGCACGTTACAGTCAATTTTGGGTTCTCCATTAAGCCTACCCCAGCAAGGTTTTACCCTACATATCATTATATCGGCTGTACGCCAGCGAAGCAGGAGCCCTAACTTATACTCAATGTAGAAGCTTGAACAGCTACCCAAAAAGTTTCGAGATTTGCTTCAGGTACATGATACCAGAATTGTATATGAAATTAGGGAACATGCTTTTGGTAATCATTCAGACTGCGTACATTGCATGAACATTAAAAGCCTCTGTATAACCTTACTTTCTAATCCATTTCACGTTTGTCATTCCATTTGGTTCCACATTATTGGTAATAACTTAAACCTAAGCCTGTCAACCCCGCCATCAAATACCCTATATGTACATATATATATACATACCCCTAAAATCCCCACATAATCATTACACATCATAGGATTGCTTTAGGCGCTCCAATGTGCCCCGCAAGCAATTCCAAGACCATGACAAGCGCTAATTACTCCCCAGAATCCCAACGAGTCCTTCATTTGTGGGGGCCCATGCACTATGGGGCAACATAAGCCCTAAAACGTAAACCTTAACCCTAACCTGCAGGCCATGGCGGATGCCGGTGAGATCCGCAGTAAGGAGCCTTGGTTTCGGGTTTTTCAGACTTAGGGTTTAGGGTTTAGGGTCTGGATTGTTGTTGGTAGACGGGGCGGGCGAATTTAGGGACCCCTTGATGGAGTTTCGGGTTTCAAGGTTTGTTTTTCTCTTGAAATGGGGAGATCAAAGGGACCCTAGAGGTACATTCGGGAAAGCAATCGGGTCATTCGAGTTCCTGTTGCAGCCCTGTACTGGGACGTGCTAGCCCGAGTGTCTCAAAGGAGTCCTTTCTTCTTTAACGCCAGCATTATTTCTGTGCCTTGGATATTGTCCCCACTCATGAATGTGACTCCTATTTTCGACCTTAGGAGGACCCCTCACCCTGTAATTGTGATAGATATAATAGGAATACAAGAGAATCCCTATTATAGACTGTTAACGGGTGGGGGCAGGACCCAGCCAGGGAAGCCCCCTTCTGTGGTTATTCGGCGCTTACATTGCTGACGCACTCACTAGCCGGGTACTTCTTGCAGCCGCCTTTAGGAATCCTGCGTGCTGCCCTGAGATAGTCCAGGAGCTTGGTCGAGGTTCTTTCGAGCACATCAGGAGGGTATATTTGGGGTTATATGGGGAATATATTGGGATAATGGAAAATACAATGGAAACTACTATTTAGGGTTTTAGGGTTAGGGTGTAGGGTTCAGAGACCTTGCTAGCAAGAACCTCGTAGACATCCCCGCTGGCTCCAGGAGAAGGAAGCCAACGCTTCCTGGTTGCAATGGCAATTTTGCGTGTGTCGACTTTGCGCATCTCACATTTTGTTTCCGCCTACTTGGGTGTAAAGTTAGGGTTCCTCACAACAAGGCATGTGGTGTTTTGAAGCAGGTGTGGATAATGATTATGAAGCACAACTTAGCATGCTGAATGGGTCTTTTTTTTGTGTACAGGCACCTCGAACCGGGAAGCAAGAGGCTTCGGGATTATACGTAATGCAATAATTCACTGGGACATCATTGGAGATACATATTTCTCAAGGAATATCTGAATATGACTGGCTAATGTGGAGTCGACATTGTGTGTTGTATTTCTTTGTTGGCCAGCAATGCCAGTCTTTCGCTTCCTTTCCTTCACCTGCACGTACATCCTGTGTTTGAGGCCAAGACCATTGAGGAGGCTGGAGGGGGTAGAGGGTTCACGCTTTACAGTTTGATCTACGGTTTTGGAGCGTAGGGGCACGGTTAAGGGGTTGGGGTTTGGAGTTTCAGAGCATATGAGGTCCAGAATCTGGAATTGGACGAGGATACCGGGCTGGAGGGTTTGGTCGAAATTCGGGTAATTCATGTTTTGGGTTTGAGGTTTAGGGTTCAGGGTTTAGGGAAGCTCTAGCTCATGCTCCCCTTATTAAACCACGTGGTGTGTTCACCCCGTCCGATCCCCAGTGCAAACAAAGTTTGCTTGGGCCTCAGTCCGAAGCTTAGCCTGGGGCCAGAACCCACCAGACTCCCGTGCTTCTCAGGTTCATTGTTACAACACCTCCAGCAGAATGTAGTTGTCTAGTAATAGTACTCTAAGCAAGGTAGCGCCAGCTAAAGAACTCCTTCTATCAGCGTTTTTCTCGCCGCTGGTAGACTTACTGTTGACTTTTCCTGCCTGACGTTACGCATGCAAGAGTGAGTACCATAATTTCTGTTTTTTTGCGGTGAGGTTGTGTTTGGTTTTGGTTGCTGGTGAGCGTATTCAGAGTTTGCCAGGAACATTGGTGTGTGCATAGGTAGAGGGCCGTAGGGTGATCAGAAGCATATCCCTTACAAAAGTTTATGACTTCATGCGGGCTGTTTTTTGTCCAGCAGCGGAGTAGGCTTCCGACTTAGAGCCGTACTCATCCCACCCATGAACTTCCAGGCGAATAAGCCCAAAAACCTAAAGCCCCAAACCTAAGACTGCAAACCCTGAGCCCGTAACAACCCTAAGCTCAAACCCTGAATTCTTAACCCGAATCACTAAACCTTAAGCGCTGAATCTTTGACAGCCCCGAACCCTAAACCCTGAGCTTTAAACCCTGAACCCTGAACCCTAAACCCCACAAGGAAGTCTGACGGCCATCAATTTGCCCCTTGCCTCCTGTAGTCTGCGGAGTGGCCTGGTCATGTTAAGGCAACTCCAAACTGCTAGATATATTGGGGACATATTAGGAGGACCCCCACACCCCGCAATAGTGGTATAATAGGAATATAAGAGGACCCTAATATAGTTACTACTATCCTCTATCCTATTACAGGGTGGGGGGGGTCCACCTAAGGGATATATAGGAATACTGGAAAAGCAAATGGAAACTGATATAATGGTGTTGTATTGGGTTTAGGGTTTAGGTGTATAATAGATATATTGGGGATATATAGGAATACTGGAAAAGGGAAACTAACATAATGGGGTTGTATTGGGCTTAGGGTTTAGGTGTATATATTGGGGATATATAGGAATACTAGAAAAGAACATGGAAACTACTATAATGGAGTTATATTGGGTTTAGGGTTTAGGGGTATAATGGCAAAGAAAATGGAAACTACTATAGTATATTGGGGATATATAGGGATAATGGAAAAGAAAATGGAAACGCTATTTTACGGTTTCGGGTTTAGGGTGTGGGATTTAGGAGGTTGACTTCATGCTTGAATGGACGAGAGACGTATACAGGCTAATTGTGGAGGGGTGCTCGATTGGGTTCATGCTAGAACCTGTACAGGCTAGTTATGAAAGGGGGCTTACCTCTAGCTGTGTACAATACAAAGAAAAGTATATTAGGCCCATAGACGTACTATATACTGGTTGCCAGGTCCATAAAGCGATGCATGGTCTGGGTCTGTGGATCCAGGATTCCAGGATGTCTGCTGATGTCAGCAGACCCATCAAGGGACACAAGTGACCAAAATTAGTTCAGGAAAGTGTGCGTGAGGGCATGAACTGTACGCTTCAGGCGTGTTCTGCATCGCGCCTGGAGGCTGATTGTGGAACCTTCGCCAAAGTGCTACTGAACGAAAAGAACACTACTTCTGCTTTATGCAGAATGCCTGGATCATGATTCGTTTCTATGAGGTGTGTGACGTTTCAAAGGCTCCAGGTAGCGTGCTTGCTGGAAACCGTTTGTTTCAACAAACCTGCGCTTCGTGCTATGTAGGAACCGCAGGTGAGACTCAAACCTCTTGGAAGTCACCAGGAAGCCTGCAGGACTCGAACGGCCCAAGAATTCAAAGACGTGAGGACGATACTCGGCCTGCCGGTCTTTGCCCAAAGTGCCCTGCGGCCCTACAAGAAGCGAGCTTGGGTTGCAATGCGCTCTTTGTGCAAGGGGATTCAGCAGCTGCTTGAGGCTGACAAGAGGCCAGCATTTCGACTGATCTGATGGAACCTGCTGGGACGGGGGCAGCGGCCGCAATTCCGGCATGACCGTCGTGTCTCAATAATTAATCCATTTTTCCTACCGAATCATTCAACCCTGGAGGACTCATGCCTTTGAGAAACACTCAGCGAAGCCCGCAACATCCCACAGGTCTCTACGCTCACTCTACACAGCCGGAGATGTGCGCATGCGCATGTGGGAGTTGTTTAAGATTCCTCCTGTAGAATAGAATTCTTAGCAGTGATCCCTCTCATCCTTATCATCCACCATGTAAGGCCCTCAAATTTGGACAAAACTCCATGTAAGCTTAGCATCCACAAAGACATGCCCGGGAGGGCCAGTTCGTCCAGACTCAGTGAGCCACTGCCGCTAGCTGTGCTTCCCTGGCAGCTTCAACGCTCGCATACTGTAGGAGACAAAATAAGTGGAATAGGGTCTTGGGGGGGGGGGGGTGTATGTTCTACTACAACTGTAGGGGTTACAAAGGGATAACAGTACTAGTTATCCAGGCCTCTTCCGTAGGCGTGCCAGACTTGTGGCCGGGTTTACCGAGAGAAAAAAGTCTTCGTAGTTCTCGAGCAGCTTCAAATATGGAAGCCTGAAGAAACATCAGGATCAGAGTTCCTAGCACGCTTATACTCGTGTAGTCCCAAAAGCTTTTCTGACAATGTAGCGCCCCATACAAGCTTGACCTTTCACAACCCCTCTAAGCGTACTAGCTTCTGCTAATGGCTGTTGCCTTGGGCCTGCCATCGCTCTTGCTCGTGGACTGCTCTGCTTGAATTAACAGCACACGACCTGAAGGCCAAATATCTGTCCCCTACAGGTTTAAAGGGCATCCTATCTCAGAGGTAATAAGGGATCCAGCCGAAATCTACTCCAGTCCAAAAATCGGCGCCTCCAAATGGACCAACACAAGCAGTTGGCACGAGCACCCAATAAGGAGCCCTGCAGTCAACAAAGCAATGCAGCTCAGGGCGGCCGAAAAGGATAGCCGCCGCGGCTTCAAAGGTCTGGCACACGAGAGGGAGATGCTCTGGGTGTGGCGGCTCAGAAAAATAATTGAAAAGAACATGGAAACTATTATATAAGGATAAAAATTGAAACCACTATATCATAACTGGATATGTTATGCATGAGCCATAGTCTGAACTCCTAGTATCCCCCTTAGAATCCCCATATGGTAATCCCCTATATGACTCCGCTTTAAGGGGTTCCTCACAATGGGGACTCTATTTGGGAATGGCAAGGGTCACACTAATTTGTTGCTCGCCTTGACGGACAGGACACTCAATCATGAGTTCCAGTTATCGGATGAATCGGTTAAAGTACTGACGATCATGATACCAAGGCATGACATTTTCCGCACAAAGAACAGCCAGAACCACATTCAATTAAGGAGTACTGCTGCATTCTTTAGCCGGGAAAAGTCAACCGTATCGTACGAGCAAACCATCATGTAGGTCCTGGAGGTGTTGAAGATACCTGTGCGGCGGGACGCCATCTGAAGCACACAGATCTACTGAATCTACTGGCTGTACTTGACAAGAGCGCAACAAAGGCAGGGAACTAGCGAGGGTTCGATGCATGCCTGGCCCGGCCAACCAAGCCGCAAGGCGAACAACACAGTCATTGTGACAGATAAGGACGGGAAGTGAACAAATGTGATAAAAAGGTATTTTGTCATTTGCACGGCACAAGGCGTGCAAGGACAAAGCAGGTGGATCCAAGAGTCAAAGTCAATCGAGTGGTAGCTTCAGCACCTGTGACCTTGCCTCATGTACCAAAGTATGCATGCATAATATTCTAGCTACCCAGCTCAAGGAAACAAATCTCCATATCCAGCCAACCCGGATGTTTTCATTCGCCTGGTAGGTCAAATGCTCCTATAACAGCCAGCTTCTCAACGTTCCCCCCAAAACGCATTTGTAGGCGGTTCCAGATCTACGATGCTACCAATGCAGTGTGCCCCAGTATCGCGGGGGAATTTCAGGTTCAGATGGAGAAGCTTCGTGATCGGAAAAAAGATTTCCCTCTCCCCAAGCCCACGGACATGGCTGCTTCAAAAAGCCCTGACGATTTACGAATGTCCTGCAAGCTTGTGGGCTCGAGGCGGGAGGACAAATGCACACACAGTGCCACGGGCTCTGCACAAGACAAGGTGGGCTTCTGCCCATCATCTGCCGCAACTGACCTACTCAGCCCTTGCCAGGCTCACCGCTGCTTGATCTGAGGCCCGCCGAAGGTCTTCTCAACGTTGGCCAGCGCGACGTCCCAATTCACGGAGTTGAAAAGCTCGTCGACGTTGCTTTGCTTGGCGACCAAGAGGGCGCGCTTGCCTTAGCTGACTGTAGGCCGCGCTATAAGTCAAACTTATCGCCTTCCCGGATATAATTAGTAATGAGTAGGAAACTCAAACAAAAACCCAGCCAAGTTACCATAAGGGACGGACTTGAAGAGCTCCAAAGCGAGGCCTCCGGGGCTCATCTCAGCCGCGAGCCACACCCATCCCTTGCCGTCATCGACAACCTTCTGCGTCTCGTCCACGCCGTAGCCCACACCCCCCTTTGTCACAAACATTGGGTTTGCCATCTGCGCTTTGAGCCCTTGGACTCCCACAGAGATGTCCTTCTTGCCGATGCTGCCTGGGGGTGGGCCCTTCCAAAGCCCGGAGTAGCGCTTGAAGCCCTGAGGTGTGAACTCGCCATGGAAGAATTTCACGACAAGCTCGGACAGCACAGTCCCTTTTGGGGGATCGCCTCCGCTGCCAGTCAGCAACGAGGAGTAGAAGGTCTGAATGTCAGCATCGCTGACGTCATACTCACCGCCTCCCCTCGCCTGGAGCTGCGTCCGTGGAGTCTTTGGTGTGGTCGGCGCAGCCACAAAGGCCCCGAGCCGGGTGACCACGTATCCCGCGGCCACGAGGGACAGGCAAACAAGTGCCCGGCTGGAGCGAGGCATGGCGTAGGCTGTGGGGACAAATAAGTTGGCGTAGCGAGCCGCAAATGCTTGAGACACAGCATCCCGTTCCCGATTAACGGGATGTCCAAATCCATATGGCAAGATTGGAATACACCGCCTAGGGTGTTACATGAAGAATTCCCTAGTGGGGCCGCTGTGGCAAGATTGGAATAGACCCTCTAGGATGTTACACGAAGAACCCCTAATCCCGATGTAGGTAGTTTTTGGGGCCCCCAGACTGCGCAAAGCATAAGCTTTTATTCATGGGGGTCCACACGGAAGCTTCTCAACAGAATCCTTATCAAACCCGTAAGAAGGAAAAGGCACATACAATTTGATGAGCCCCCCAACATGACTGGCCGAGGATTTTCCACCCGAGAGGCCTTGAATACCGGGGCCTCCTGCTACTGCGGGGTAGTTGTATTCAGTAACCTAGTTCTCGGAAACTATCCGTTGGGGTTTTGGATGAGTATGTCTGGCTTCTAAGAGGGTGGTGGTTCTATGGGGCCCTTTATCTTCTGAAATGCCATGTTACTTAATTTCAGCTTCCTGCTTCCCGCCTGGCAATCAACATCGCATCACCTTGGCCTTGCAGAGGGGCAGATCAAGGTCCACTAATCATTCAGGGGAGTTTTAGGGTATAGGTTTAGGATTTAGGGTTTAGGGTTCAGGGTTGGGTTTCGACACGCACATCGCACAACAGTGCAGCCACGTCAAAGAGGTCTCTGTCGCTTTTGGGTATATATAGGGGCTATATAGGGGTAATTTAGGGATAATGGAAAAGATAATGGAAACTACGATATAGTAAAGGGAGGGAGTATGTTATACAAATCTTGCTTTTACAATAAGCAAAGGACAAACGAGCAGTACCAAATACACTCATACCAGGTTTCATGACGAGCAGGGTGGAAGGGATTTAGGTTCAGGCGTTTGAGGTCCAAGTAAATCTCGGAATATCTCCTGGTACACTCCGCTACTTTCCGCGCTCAAAGTTCACGAGCTGAGAAGTTAGTATTTGAGGCATCACGGCGCAAGCGGTGCAAGGCTTCCAGAAAGTTGGGAAGCGCCGACCGTCTCTACTACACTCTGAAAAAGGCAATTCCAAGTACGAACTCACATGTTTGCAGCAAGCTTGGGTAGATTGCACCTAGTAGTTGCAACTGCTGCAGGAACTTTCTGGGCAGAGCGCTATCAGGCTGCCAAGAGAATTCAGATAGTGCTGGAGGCATATCTCGTAAATTCTCATTCTTTGTCGTTGAGTCATTGTGCAATTTATGTCGAAGCGGGGAGTGCATGCGTGCGCACACACACACACACAGACACACAATACCAGATGCAGCGCAACATTTGGATCAACAGCTTTGCGAGGAGTGCCACAAATACATTGAGGGGTTCAAGAGTGTTGTATTTGCCTGACTATCTCTGCGCAGGTAGCCGTCCAAAGCCTTCTTTGCACCCTGCCTAGACGAAAGCATTCAACCTTCTTGAATATACGTACCTGTAATGAGGCTTCTCGTAGATCAGCATCTATATTTTGCGGTTCCTAATTGCGGAAAAACTCCAGCTTCAACTTTTTTGGCCTTCAGAGCCCTACCTGGAGAGTTTGCCCTCAAGTTGAACCGGAAAAAGAGCGTAACGACTTTGGCCGCTACGAATCTATGTCAGACTATGCCTAACGCTTGAGGTTTTATGCCGGGACTTGAAGCGGGGCATGAGTTTGGAAATCACCCTAAACCCCTAAACCCTAAACCCCAAAACCCCAAAACCCAAAACTCAAAACCCAAAACCCAAAACCCTGTGGCATTGCCAGCCTGGAGCTTTCTATTGCTGCGTACTTAAAATGACGCCCGCGGTTGTCATTCTTTTCCTGAAGAAGAGCCACTGCTGGCCTGGCACCCTTCTTCCAACTTTTTGACTATGGGTTTGCATGGGGATGCCGAGACAATGCGACAACTCTGAATGGCTCGGACAAGAAGAGATGTCACCTTGTAAGGATACTCTCAAAAACACCTTTTTCGTTCGAAACCTTAGCCCAGTACCCTGCGACATCATCATTCCTGTGCACTTCCCACATCTGTCCGGAGAGGGGCTCAAAATACAGCCTACCCGCAACAACCGTCGAACCTCTTATAAGCTCTTTCTGAAAGACCAGAGTTCTGTGCTGCTTAGGCAGAGGCTCTGATGCGGCTCGTTCCACACCTCTCCAGAAAAGATTTGATATAGAAAGTGCGAGCTGTTGGATTGATCGGAGGCAAAAAGCACATGCTGATCTTGCCAAAGGCAAGAGGCATTAAAAGGCACACCGCAGATAGCGTGGAGTATTCAAAGGTCTCTGATGCCCCTTCATCGAAAGGCCTTCCAGGCTGGGATGTTGGGCGTTGCCCCAGGGATCTAGTTCAGTTTTGCTGCAACAGGTTTGTTTGTTCAGGCCCAGAAACCACACGTTGCTTCGGGAAATGTGCGTGGCCTGGCAGGAATGCTACCGATGTGTGTCCCCAAGCGGATGTTTGCTACGCAATATCAAGAAACTTTGCCTTGCAAGCAATGTCACTTCAAGACCCGTTTGGCTTAAATGGAAACTACCATAGGATATTAAGGTTAGATTGTAACAGTTTATATTAGGGATCCTATTAATGGCTCTATATATATATATGTGTATCCATATTAAGAAAGCCTCCGGCGTCAGCAAGCCTGCAGGTGAGTGGCCGCACAAAGGGCCCCCAAAAATCCATGGTGTTCTGCTTTGATCAATGTGTTGGAACCTTGACTGTTTCCAGGTCGCCCTATAATAGGGGGGCCCCTATATCATATCCTATATAGCCCCCTTTAAGGAGTTCCTCCAAAATTACCCAAATCCAACTGCTCTCGGGGCAGCTGGCCAGACCTGAAGCCCTCAACCTTTTCCCTAGGCCCTAATTTGCATGATCAGGCTTGAGGGTATGGAGGTCATGGAAAAGAAAATGGTAACTACTGTTTAGGGCTTAAGGCTGGAGCTTGGGGGACATTTTAGAAGCATGGAGAATCAAATGGAAAATCACAGGGATAATGACAGGGAAGCCCTAGGCTTAGGGTGCGCAAACCGCCTGGCAAACTGCGGACACCCCTTTCAGGGGCCCTTGCAAAGTGCAAACTGGTACACCCCCCCCTTTTTGGGTTGCTGTTAACCAACTTAAATTCAGTATCCATAAGACGGGTATGTAGTAAGTAACAGGGTGTTCGTATTATACTAACTTGCTTTAAGTTCCTCAACAGCAACCGAGCTTTGGAGATTCCCTAGCACCACAACCTTGAAAACTGCGGACCGTTCACCTTTTGGAAGCCCACTCCCGCCTGACTGACCAACAGGGAGATCAAGGCTGGGGTCCTTATAGGAAGTACATAAGTATAGTCCCCCTTAAGTAGATAGAATATGGCTTTGGGTATATCATAATAACATCCCCATATACCCCATGTTCTATGTGTCTACTTAAGGGGGACTATATCCCGTACACCCTGAAAAGTAGTTTCCGATTTTCTTTCCCACCATTCGCTACATGCCCCCGATATTTTACTCCATTAGTACAGGCATACATCATGCCCAAGGCATATGAGCTATAGTCTAAACTCCTAGTATCCCCCTTAATAACCCCTGTAGTCGTCCCTTATATAATCCCCTATATAACCCCCTTTAAGGAGTTTAGACCCTAAACCCTAAATGATCCCCTATATAACCCAATAGAACCCTATGGAACCCCATATAATCCCCTATGTAACCCCCCTTTAAGGAGTTAAGGCTATAGCTCATATCATAGATTCGGAGCATGGACCGCCTCGGCGATCGAGGCTGTGTGATCAAAGCTGTCGGCGCCCTTGCAACAGCAACGTCTCCGAGCAGTTTCCGCCCTAGCTGGAAGTCTGTGAAACCTGTAGTTTCTATTTTCTGTCCATTTCCCTCTATAACATTATATCACCCCAATATACTATAAATTAGTTCCCAGTTTCTTTTCCGTTATCCCATTTCAAGCTTCTGGGCAGGATCGTAGGCGTATGAGGTTCAAACCTGAGGCTGCCTGGGGACGTATGGGTATTTCCCAAAATGAGGGATACCTCTTTGGGGGTCCCCATAATACCATGATAAGGACTAAAGTATTTTGGGGTCTATATTGGGGTCCCCTTATTTTGAGAAAATACGTTATGTGGCTCCAGGTCCCAGTTGTCAAGTCAAATTGTCTGGATGGCAGGGGCAACCCGATTGACCCTTCTCTAAGTCCATGTTGTTAGGTAGCACGAGGCCTCAGGAGCCCTAAACAGTACATCTCTGGAGGCTCAGGGCCCTTGAAGTATCACAATAATAGTAACACGAACAATCATTGTAATAACCATATAATGATCGTATTCTTAAAAATAAAAACAAATAACAATTCATCGTAAGCATGAACTTGGCTTTGACCCCGAAACAAGGATGCTGGCTGCTGCTTGGCCTTCAGTCGCGGTTCCGAGGTCATCGTGTCGGCCTGCAGCTTTTGTTGGCGGCAGGCAAGAGTGCAAAAGGGTATCACCCTAACCCCTGAACCCTATAAGATTATCAGTATGACTTCCAGAAGGGATAGCTCCAAAAGGGATAGTTGGGCTTGCGAAAGCGTTGCAACGCAGATTTTACCGCAGAAAACGTAGTACTGCTGATCCTATGCAGCATCTGAGTTGCATGGCCTCAACTGCACCCACCAGTGACAACCTACCAGTAAGCAATCAATGATGGTATGAATCCTCCTCTGCTGATAGTACCTATAGTCGAAACAACAGTCAAGACGAGCCGCTGTAATGACACCAGTTCGGATGCAAGCTAGCATGAACAAGCTCAAGCAAGAAAAACCTTATCCTCTTCCTGAAGCATTTTATCCGATGTAGGCAAACAGACCACGTGGCCTCGTCTACCTCAAGAGCAGAGCCGTATGAGATGCGGCCGCCGCTTGCCCAGCTTGAGCACTTGCGCGATAGACATCCCGTTCAAAAGGTCTATAGGTATAATTATGAAAGGACCTTGCCCCAGTAATTGAGAATCAAATGGAAAATTCAAAGGGAATATGAAATTGAAACTAGCATTATACAGGGAAGGCACAATCCTGGGGGGGAAATCGGAATCCTGTGCCATTAAATTACAAGGCCAAGGTCACACGCCAGAATGCCAGCCCCTCTATGGGGCGTTTAGATTATGGTTACATTCACTTACAAGGGAGTTTCCGGTCATCGTCCAAGAACTGATAACAAGGATCGCATGCAGCAATTGCTAGCCTGATGTTAGCCTAACTCTGGAAGCAGGAAACAGCGAATTCGAACCGTAAGAGCGAGTCTCATCTTCTAATTCAGTGGATTGCCGGCTGGCGTAAGTCAAGGGCACGCACCAGGCAAGGGAAGAATGAACCCTCATCCAGCCCCTGCATCACACCGGAACCTGCAATCAGTTGTGAAGTCAAGCCACAGGCTCATTTAGGAAAGAATCTCCCTGATCAGCATTTTGAAGCTGCGTCCGCAACAGCATTTGACGAATCCTATGCAAAAGGGCCCAAGACATGACCTACACAAGCCCTACTTCACCTCTTCTGCCAGCCATAATGGATCCTAATCCAAGTCATCCCTGCCCAATCCCAGGCAATCAGTGGCACACGCGTTTTGTGTTTTCCAACTGCACAGCAATCTTTGAGAGGTTGCCTTGAACTAACTCTGTGTGCGTTCTACACAGCGAAACACAAACCCCACGCCCTCCCCCAAGGCTCTAGTCAATTTTGAGTATTCTCTCGAATCGAAGCTGCTCGTAATTTGAAACATTTTTGGAACAGGCTCAGACGCACTTCTGCATGCGGAAATACTCCTTGACCTTCTGGCCATGCCGCAGCACCCTGCACTTGCCTTGCAGGTGACGTCTTTGGGTGGCTTGGCGACTTGAGAAGTTGGTTCAGTGTCTTGAGTTGAAAGGAGTTCCATATAAGCACGGTCACTGGCGCTCCGAGCTCTGAAGCGTTCCAGCCAGCAAGTAGAGGTGTCTCAAGCCCCAGAGGTCATCCCGAGTGTTTTGAGCCAGCCATGACACTCTTCTCCAGGACTCTAGTTTGCTCTGGATTGTGGCAAGTGTTGCAACTACCACAACATGTTCACGAGAACTCCTATTCTTGCTGCCGTCTCTACAACGCCAAGCCCTCCAAACTCACGTATCCAATTGAGAAACCAAACGCGAGTCGAGATAAATGTAAAGATCTGCCCGCCAAGACCATTCAGCGGCCCCAGATAGGGGGCCCTCTGGCAAAGATCCTTGTGTTATCTTCTCCCTTTTTGTAGCTTCCATTTTCTTTTCCATTATCCCCATATAACCCCAATATCACCCTATATTCCATCTAGAGGCAAACTGCAGCCCAAGGTCAGCAAGGATTGCAACCGACGCAGAAGCCACAGCGAAGGAGCCCCTTGGCCTGGCAGAAGCTGGGAGCCAATCTTGCCGAGGTTGACGTATATAGGGTCCTATATACAGAGGTATGTAGGGATGTTGCTGGGAATGCGAAGTTCTTCACAACTTGCGCGTTGTCAAGCTTAGGCCCCCTGCCTCCATTGCTGGCTGGTTTTCGGGGCCTGCTAGTCTTCAGGTTTCGGGCAGCCGATTCAAGCTTTGAGCCTCAGTATTGACATTGCAAGATTGTTAAGACTAGGATTACCCACATGTTCAGGAGGGAGGGATCGTCTGGATCGTGTTGGCTTCTATCCATAGTTGCCATTGTGTCGTTGCCAGGGAGTCCGACCCTGCTGCACAGGTGGCTTTTTCCGGCCTCAGAACTCATCTGTTCTGTACGATGCCTCCTTCACAGTGTAGAGGCATACTAGTCGGAACGTCGCCCTAGATTATCCGGCCCCACTGAACCAAAACCATCTTGTCTACTAGTAGAACCATCAAAATTTCAGCAAACTGTAGCTAATGGATGTCTTAGGAGTAAGGCTGTTTCACCCTAGCCTCTTCTGCTGAGTGATTCTCTCCACGCGCTGTGGAACCCAGTTCATGGCCTGACACAGTTTTCAGGCTCTGATGTTGCCTTCGCCACCTGGTCCACGCAGAACTCCCTCTCAAACGGCTTATCTCCGACATCGTAGTCCTGGGATGTCAAGTTTACCGCCTGTACGCGGGCTTACTCCAATGGGGTCCTCCGTCCGGTCAGCAGCCAAGGCCGTGCTGTGCTTAAAGCAGTTGCCGCCGTGCTGTCAACCCACCACACCCTTGGGTCCGCAACGTTTCTTCTAGCCCCACCACAGAAACATAAAGCCGGCCTGGCCTTGGTCTTTGTGGTCCGGTGCGGATGCACGCCTAGCTAAAGTTATGCTTTATTTAGGGCCTGGCGGCAAGTGCCGGCCTGACTGCCGCCCCCCCTGCCCACCGAGCCATCACCAAGCCCACCCTAGCCCTGCTGATGCTCCTGACCGAAAGAATGTACGAAAAATGATGTTCTTGCTACTTGGGAATTTTTTTCCGGTTTGGAGACTTGTCTCTCAAGTTTAACTGAAAACGACCCGAAATGGGGTCCCAATTGTGCTGATGATGCTGGCACGGGCGCACGCGCCGGTGTTGGAAGCTCATATTATGGTGTCAAGAAGGAATGGGGGGTCCAAACAGGCCCCATGATGCTGGCTCTGGAGGGATCCGCTGGGACCTTACACCCCAACAAGACTCCAAATACATGCTGCGGGCAGTATTTTAGGCTGTAAAGACCAGCATGACAGCACCTGCGCTGCATCACAAGCGTGGGAAAGGTGTTGTAGGCATTATCCAGGCCAAACTCTCAAAACTGTGCATTTGGCACTTGTTGGCTTGTTGGGCTCCTATGCTAGAGATTGTACACTGATTTAACCTCTCAAATGTTGCTTCACGATTGCAAAAAAGTACACGTGGGCCAAACTTGTTTAGCCTGCGTGGAATTGCGTGTGCGAGCATGATCAGCACAGTTGGGGTCCCATTGTGGATCGAAATAAGGAGAAGAAGACCGTAAAACCCGAATAAGAAACCATCGAAAGTAGGGAGAAGAGCCCTTTTACACATGGTTCTCATGACCCTTCCCGCCAAGCCCGAAATTTGAAGAAATCCTGTGTACGCAGTGACTTGCAAAGTCTTGCATCATCATCCTCAAAGACCTCATCGCCTTTTTAGTGGTCTTTTTGATGTGGGTTCTGGTATTTGTGGACACGTAGTAAGCGGCCCCTGGTTCTTGAGTCGCGGGTCTTCAAGCTGAGTTCTTGTTGGAAAGGAAGCACACGACAAAGAGACAGTGGCTTGCATAAAGAAAAAGTCAACCCAACTGTTCGGGTACGAAGTAAGTTCATAAGCCATCCCAAGCCATGCCAAGCCGTTCCCATTGGCCGGGCGACGACCTTGCTGTAGAGGCATGCTGGTGTGGCTGTCGAGGCCTTAGATAAATTGGCTAAAGCTGACCTGGCTTAATGTCAAACCCTCTCAAACATACCGGGGACTCCAAACATTGGAGGCCCTATTTGGGGTTCCATTATGAGGACGACAAATTTATCCAGTCGTTCTTCGGACCCCCTATTCATGCAAAGTTCCAAACAGCGGAATCGGGGTGTGACACCATCCCTGAACAGATCTGTGAGAATGCATCAGGAAGGAAGGAAGGCAACAGCCCAGGAGAAGGTGGATCTATTGGGTGTGATTTTGGACCTCTGCCATTTGAAGCCAGAGTCACATGCCGGTCGACAGGCAGATCGTCTACCATGGATTCCGCTTCCATCTGGATCGGAGAAGCATCTGTGCGCCCCTCAGGATTTGCGCGATCGTGAGATCTGTTCTTTACTCCCTGTGGCATGCCACCATGCACAGCTATGAAGGCCAAGGATGTCGGCAAACACTTGTCCGTGAGTACTCCGCTAAAAAAATGCTTCTCGGGTTGCAGTGAAGCAAGAAAGCGAGTCATTTGCACCCGCGAGGCTTGCTGATTCAACTCTGGCCTTCGGGCCTATGACCCCTGCAGAGTTTGGAATTTCCCCCTAGCTCCAGAGCATTAGCGTACATGTTTTTTTGGGCGGCGCCTGCGGGAAGAGTGGTGACCTTCAGGCTTACAACCTGCGGGCAAAAAAAGATTGAGGGACTTGCCTTCTAGACTCACATCACAGTCAGATATGTCAAAGTAGGGATGCCTTGAATACTTTTGGGATTTGTTGGGATTACGCAGAGCTACTGGGGATCTCTATTAATCATTCTGTAGATCAGTTTTGGGAGACTCCTATATGCATGTACAATCGCTCATAGAATCACTTGCGTGCCGCAAAAAGTATACATGGAGTGGGCCTTCTCTCTCCCATATGTGAGACAATCACTATTTCCTACATAGCTGATGGACATGGGTTCCCCTATATCCACTCTTAAGGGTGCCTTCGTAGGGCTAATATTGACAGTAGCCCATACGGACACTTTTCAGAAACTGGGGTTGCCTATACACAAGGAGATCAATATAGTCCTTACTACAACGATCCGCCGAAACGACCCCGCATTCTGAGAAAGCATCCTCTCTGCAGGCATATGTCGTGGAGGTTCCCAAATTCGGAGTACCTTTTTGGGGGTTCCCAGAATAAGGCTTATAGTGTTTTGGGATCTATATTGGGGTCCCCATGTTTTGGGAAACTACCAATGCAGCTCAAGTGTCGTATTCATCCTGGATGACCTGCTCCAGCATGACAAGGATGCCCCGGATGTCCGCCCGTTGGCCTGTCTAAAGCAGGCCCATAGCCCCCCTTAAGTCTGTAGAATATGGGGTACATGGGGATCTTTTTAAGACTTCAGAGACTTCAGGGTTTTGGGTGGCCACACCCAAAACCCCACGTTTCAGGATCCGTCCCCATAAACAACCCCAAATGGTAAATTCGTAGTAACGGTTGATTGAGTAGTTCCCGAACCCTTTGGAAGCCCCAGCGCAGCTGAGCGATACGAATCTTCAAGCAAGCTGCGACGATCGGGCTCCAACATCTGCTGTATCAGGATATCAAGCGTCTTCGATTTTGTGGAGAATGCTTTCAGCTTGGGATCATTCCTTGGCTGCTCTTCCATTGCAAAGATTAAGTTCGCATCCTCCGACAACTCAGAGATTTGGACTTAAAACCTCGACATGCTATTTAGAACTCTACAGCCGCAATCTTGAGAATGCTCGCCCTGCAATACTTGCCTTCACCTGACTTCACGATTTCCAACATCTGTCCAAAGCCTTCATACCACAGAGCAGTAGCACTTGACGAAGCCTGCCCCGACAGGAAACCATCTGAGCTATGCTCTACACCCCTAGTAAACCCTCGACTAACCCCTAGAATCCCCTATATAACCCCATAACCCCCTTTAAGGAGTTTAGACTATAGCGCATCAATGCAACTATTCAGTGACTCAAGTCTGGAGCATCCACCACAAACTCCCAAGCCCATGGCATGGCTTTGTTCTATGGCAGCAAGTTTCCAACAGGAGCAGGTTGCTTCAGGATAGTGAACCAAGAGTTCATGCAAAGGATTCCATAGACTTGAAGCTGTGGTCCTTTTTTAACCAACCCAGAGGGCCCAATACTCTTTAAATAGGAAATATCCCTTAAATACTATTTTGTTTTCTAATGTGATTTACCGTATATCCCTTACTTAAGGGTGTTGGGCTTGCTGGGAAGGCTTTAAGTTGCAGCTTAGCATTCCTAGAAGGATCTGATTTGCTGGCCGTTGGGTTCAAGATGCTGTTGCAAGGGGAAGAAGTTTCAGAACCAGATGTTCTGGATTAGTGTTGAGCTGATTTTGCAGGGTTGGGGATTTAGGGTTAGGGGCTTAGGATTTTGGATTTTCAGGGTTTGTCCAGTCCAAGGCTCTGCGGGTTGTAATTTATAGTGCTCTGCCCCGTCATGTCATGAAAAAATGGCGGAGGCATCTCGTACATCAGCAGGTAGAGCATGACCTGAGCGGGCACGTACGATTTCTCGGCATCAACTTCAAAATTACACAATGTAAAGACAAGACCCAAAATGCCCGCACAGGTTTTGCTTTCGACGTTGCAAGCCTCTTAACTTCAGGTATTTACACCCAAAGACAAAGAAGCCCGCCTGCGGCGAGCACGCCCACTCGCTTGTTCTGAAATGGTCAGGTCCAAGCGGGGTAAATCGGAATAAGTTTAAAAAAGATCTTAACCCAGCTCCTGAACCCCGTCTCAACAACCTGACCGCGAAAGGACAAAGCCTTATCAACAGGGAGCTAGCGGCGCCCAAAGACCACACATCTCGCTTTGGGTCAGTCAATGCCCCCTTTTCGTCCTTCCGAGGCTTTGGGGAAGATGTAGGTTTTGCGGCAGAGATTTCAGATCCTCCCTGCACTCCACATCCCGGCTGTTCCGTGGAGAAGAAGGAAGGGGTATGTGGGAGGTCAATCACCCTGCGACCGCTAAGCCATCCCGACAGGAGTTTTTCTAAAGGGCACCTAGCTGCTGAACGAACTGTACTTGTTCATGCTGTAGCTTCCAAACACAACCTACGCCTGACTGGGGCTTCCAGGATTTAAGGTTCAAGGACTATAGTCCCCCTTAAGTAGATGGAATATGGGGTATATGGGTATCTTATTCTGATATACCCAAAACCGTATTCTATCTACCTAAGGGGGACTATTCACTTTCAGCCCCATCTTCAAAGGACTTAAAATGTGCTTGTCCTTATAGAAGCTCACTCCCAGCATTCCATACTAGGGAGCTTCTCAAAATCCAAAGTCCGCCATCATACAAACAGTCTCTCTCTCAAAAGGACTCCAACATGAAACCTGGGACCCATGACTTTGGGCAAGTTTTCAATCAACCCCACGTCCACAATCCCCTGCCTTCCATACTTCTGGGGCCAGGTAGGCAGGTGTACCCGACTTTTCTTAGCTGGCGCTGGATGTAAGGCTTTCAAGAGTGGGGTCTGCTTCGAGGGTCCAGCGGAGGTTGCGTGGTGAAGGCAAGGCACTCAAAATAAACAGTTTCCCCAGAAGAAGCAAGTCTCCCTTCTAACACAGGAGGTGCATGAGGTTACTAGGGATTCTGGCTTGCCCTTCTGGAAGGGAATAGCCTCCGGATCGCAGGCAAACGCATATTGACTCAGACGAGAACTCCAACGAGTACAACTCCCATGGAAGAGCAAACGCCCTCGCCTGACACCTGCTCAGGGTACATCATTCAAGTTTCTGCTAGAGACTTGTTGACCTGGGTTCTAACAAGCCCATCTTCCCCCGCATGAGCCACTTGAACAATGTAAACCGACAAGCTGCTGCAGCACGGGAACAATGGCACAGTCACTGCCGCCAGACCGCCAGCATACATTCTCAATATTGCAAGGAGCTTCAGCCTCCACTACATTTGTAGGCCTTCATATGCCTTCACGTGTGCATAATTGCCTGGTCAAGGGACAATTCGTGCGTGGGATGCATTCCAAAACCTCCTGGAGTCATACCGTCCCTTTGCAATGTCACGCCGCAGAGAAGGACAAGTAGTTTCTCAGACAAAACAGACTTGAGAACTCCGAGCCATGCGCCCAACAACCAAAACCCTGAAGCCCTAAACCGCCAATCGCAACACTCCAAACCAAAATCCCGAAAACTCGACGCGAAACCCTGAAGCAAGACAGCCCAATCCCTCACTCAACCTTGACGACATCCAACGATATTTCTCAGAAAAATTGGGCTATCTTCTACAACCATGAAGGAATTTTCCATGTATACAGTCCCCCTATGTAATAGTTTCCATTGCATTTCCATTTGATGATCCATCCTTGGGGGTCACGCCCCTCTAAACCCTAGGGTAGTTCCCATTTTCTTTTCCTCTACCATTGTCCCTATATAACAACATAGAAAACCCTAATAGAACCCGAATATAACCCCAATATAGCCCTACTATAACCCCAGTATAACCCTGATATATCCCTATAACCCTAAACCCTAAACCCTAAAACATATATATGTATATGTATATAAACGCCGAACAATTATCCCTTGGAAAGGCCAAGGCGCGGCAGGAGCCTTTAATTGCTGGCTCGCAGGCGATTCCAAGATCAATCACTGAGGCAAAGCCTGAGACAAGACTCTGGGATTCTTTCAATATTTTAAGTTCTGGGTAGGGTTTAGGGGTTAAGGGCTTAGGGGTTTAGGGTTCAAGGGTTTAGGGCTTGAAGTTTAGGGTATGCTGGCCCTCGATTTTGATGCAATGGTTATAGGGATGAGGCAAAGATAACTCTTGGACCCTTTTTCCAAAGGAGTCCTTCATAGTAAGCTTCAGCGAAGGTGTTGTGACTCTGCTATTGCTAAGTATGTGCATAGAGAAGTTCAGGCGGCCGGTACCCCAACAATCGGATTTTTTTAGTTCTAAAGGAACTGTTGCCCTCTTATCGTGCAAAGCCCCTTGGTGGACATGGGGGGCCGATGAAGCCAAACGCTCGGCAGATCCCCGTTTACTAGTTAAACAGGTGCAACATTGTACAAGGATTATAAGACGAACTTTGGGTGTTGGCCCTCTGGGAAATTGAGGGTAGATGCGTACGATAGGTCTGCGGGGTCTACGTAGAGTTCGTATGGCCGCGAATTACGCCAGAGACCTGAAAGCTGCAGACAGCAAATCCTGCAAACCACGAACCTACCTGAATCATAGTCACAATTGTTGAAGTTCGGGCCCCTTCATCCTAGGTGCTGCAGTACAATCTATACCACAATATAATCTATACCACGATATAATCTATACCACAATATAATCTATACGACAACATAACCTATACCACAATAAGCCCACAAATTTGAGAAGAAACGACAAACCACAGAACATTGGGCAATGAGGACCGGAGCACACTTGCCATCGCGGCAACTGATCATAGAATTCTCAGGCTTCCTCAGCTCAAGTAGGGTTTTTGAGGGCTTCAGGCTATAGTCCCCCTTAAGTAGATAGCATATGGCTTTGGGTATGTTATAATAGGATCCCCATATACCCCATTCATCCCCATTCTCTATCTTGAGGGGTACTATAGAGGTTTAGGTGCCATTGGGCTCCCACGTGTTAAGGGGCAGGATATGTTTGTTTCATTGGCTTCTTTTGCAACTTGCATGGCGCAAGACAGGTAGAGGAGACAGCGCTGGCATTGGGGTATCGAAAAATGGGATGAATAATGCCCTCCCCTAAGTTTAAAGCCCCCTACCTAATATCAAACATTCCCAAAATATTAAAGTTCAGCACAGTGAGAGTATTTAGTATCAGGGGGCTGGGTGGCCCGAATACTATGGTCAAACTTAAGAAGATAGAATCTGGAACTGCCCTATATCATAATAACACCCCCATTTGCCCCATATTCTATCTATTTAAGGGGGACTAGAAGCAGAGGTGATTTTGCTGGTCGAACCCTTGGCTCGCCAGTGGGGATTGGCCTCTGTCGGGTGTGCATCCGGGAGCCCAGTTGCGAGAGCTGCTAAAGAAGGGGATCCCAATATAGACCCCAAAAAACAATGATCCTTATGATGGGGAACCCCAAAATTCTACCCCTAACTTGGCGAAACTCCCAAATGCGCTTCGGTTTGGAGATCTTCGCTTGAGGGAATGGGATAGCTTTCGCTGAGACAAGTAGCCCCAAAGGTAGCTGGCAATTGATCTTTTCGTGTGGGAATGGCCCTATTTCGATGGAATTCCCAGGTTGGTGGGTCTAAGTAGTTTGGAATAAAGATAGGAACCTTGACCTTGTTACATATATTACTAAAACCCATGACGAAGCCTTGGCCTCCCACCACTCCCATCTCAAATCGATCCTGAAATTCCAAATGTTGAGGACCTCTGACAGACCAAAGGCAACCTCATATGTGAGCTCAGCATCAGGTCGGTATGGATAATGCCGCTGGCGTGGAGGGCCTCTACACCTGCGCTTCCGCCCGCGTGCAAAGCAATACCACTTCGAATTACAACGTATCTTATAGGAGAGTACGGGTGACATGACGACTTATTTCCCTTAGGTCATCTACTGCGCCTGCAACCTGTCGAGTATTGCTTAAATTCTGACCCAATGTCACCTGCTGTATGCTACGAGACCAGTCCAGGCCACAAAAAGCTAGGCGCGCGCGCCTCTCACCAATTGGTAGAACAGTGCGAGGACGTAGGCATCGCCTTTTCAAACCAAGGGAACACTATGTTTGATTGCGAAGCCAAGTAAGACATCCTCAGCATGACCTTGCAACCAGATCCCTGTCATCTATGCCAGTCCACTACTCAAGTGTGCTTTAAGATGCAGCACGATTCAGCCAGGCCCCATTGAATCATTACCAGCCATCTCGTTGCCTGAGGCCTGTAATAGCTGCACTGTACTACCGTGGATGGAGGAAATCTTGCACTACTTCACTGCCAACAAACAATATCAGCGACCACAAGAGCCAAGCACCCCGATTTTAACATTGTGTCGTACACAGGTTGGGGTGATACAAGATTTCTGATTTTGGGCCTAGCTGCGGGTGCGGGGCATTGGGTTTCAAGGCAGCACTCAAGTGGTGCAAGAGTTCGTCCATCAATAGTACCCTCAGCTGTGCCGCGCGTTGGCCAATCAGCTATTGGCCATGATTTAATCAGTGCGCGTACTAAAGTGATATGGGGGTTTCCCAAAATTAGGGGTACCGTTTTGGGGGTCTCCTTAATAAGCACAATAGCATTTCGGGCTCTATGTTAGGGTTCCCCTATTTTGGGAAACTACCATATACAACCAGTACAAGCGTGCCCGCCAAATTAACGGCCACCTGGCCCTGCAAAAGCTGATTTTGCTTTGAACTCTTGTGTTTCCACGGTCAGCGCTCAGTCAACGCTGGCAAAACTGCGGGGAAACCATGGTTTTTCCATACCGCACATTAAAAAGCAAGAAAATTTCCTCGGTACATACAGATTACGAACAAAAGTCGGCTTTTCCCAGCAATTGTACTCACATTGACCGTAGCCTGGACTGAGCGTTGACTGCACTGAGGCCAGACACATGGGAAAAAAGATTTTCACTGATCCACGCTTCGTGCAACTTTCGCTGGGGAATTTGCAGCAAACCTCTTGACAGGAAAAATCCGCGGGATTGGGCTTTTGGCCGGTCCCGTTGCACACAAGTGCCTACTTCATTATTCAACTGGGCTAAGGCAATTTCGTATGACACAAATGATACAGTACTAATGAGGATCACAGTACCTAAGCTATTCAGCATGGGTGATGGCAAGTACACTGCAAGTAAGTCCCTCTTTAGGTCCACGAATATTGTTGACAGAAGCAGAATCAAAAGAACCTAAAGTACCGAAAACAGGACCCCCATCATCCCTGTGTAGATGCTGCATGTCCCTACATTCTCCCATGGCCCCTTCTTCTGAGAACATCCCCTCTTAACCGCAATAAAGCCCTACCCCAAACCCTAAGACCTAAACCTCTCAACCCCAAACCCGCGCGACCTTTCGGGCAGTCCAAGGCCCCACCCACTAACACAACGACTGAGGATATCGCAAGGAGCTGAGGTTCGGGTTTCTCGGAATTGGGGATCTCGAGGGAGCCCGGGATCTATGGGGATTACAAAGAGATTATGGGGATCCTTGTACGGGACTATAGGGGGGTAACTTTCAAAAACTCCCAGGTGAAGTCAACGAGTTTTCCGCATTTACACCAATGATAGACCTCTCTCCCCTAGCCATCTGGAAGGGACCACAAGCAAGGAGCAGGGGAAGGGAGTCATCCTGCCATGTCGAAGTAGCCCTAAAGGAGACTCCGCGCCCAGTATTGGTTGTCCCCAAAGGACCGAAACTCGCCCTGTCAGAAAGTATATCCCACAAGCCATTCCCCCACCACAGAGTGGCATCAGGGCGGTTAAGATTGAGCAGCAGTGAAACAAAGCCTAATCTAGCATCCTCGACCCGCAAACTGATACAGTACCTTAATTTAATCGTCACCATGACCTGGCGTAATTCCAAATGCCAGACCCAGGAAAATTGGTGACCTGAATCAGCCAGGCTGCTATAGCCTGCCACGTGTTCCCAACACTGCAAACCTGGATGCCCTGGGCACAGCGCACAGTCTCCTCAGGGCGTCGTGTTTTCGAAGTTTCTGAGCTTCTGAATAGGCGACTACGAGGTTGAGTATCAGCAGCTATACCTCCCCTTAAGTAGATAGCATATGGCATTGGGTATATTAGAATAAGATCCCCATATAACCCATATTCTATGTACTAAAGGGGGACTATCGTATGGAAGCCATATTACCACTCTCTGAGCCTCTCACAAGCTGCATGTTCCACAGTAGAACTTTCCAAGACTTTGGAATTGAATCAAATGGACATCGGCGAAGAAAGCATCGTTCACACTGCATAAAGTTATCACTTATCGCTGTTGTCATCATTGTGTCATCGTTTGCGTTGGAGGAAAACCTTGGCTTCTCAATCTGAAGCCCCAGACTCGCGACCATAGTTTGCTGTCATTGTTATTTTCCTCTTGTCTGTTGCCGGCTTAAACGATCCATCTATGTACTTGAGGATCACGAGATCATACATGTCAGGCGACTCTACAATCCCACAAGGCTTCAGAGGTTTACGCTCCACTAGAAAAATTGATTCTGATCAAACTGCAATAAACTCCGAACCCTGTAATCCTGACCCTGCCGAAAACTAAAATGGAACCTGACAAGTTGCTGCATTTTGTGGAGCACTGTTCTTTTTAAGGGGGCTTACATGGGGTTCCATGTCAATTTGGGGAGGGCTCTCTCCCTCTCTCTCGTTTTCTTGCTATGCCCCGAATTCCCCTGACCATTTGACAGCCCGATGATGTCTTCACCTTCTCAACCTGTGGCCAATGTTGAGGGCCATATAAACTTTGTGGGAGCATGTCCTATATATTCCCAGCTTCCATTTCATTTTCCATTTTCTTTTCCATTTGATTCTCCATTATAGTAGTTTCCATTTGATTTTCCATTATTATAACCAGTCTTCCCAGAAAGCCTTGCAGGCAGATCCCAAGGCAAACCCTGAGCCCATGCGCCCATGGCACCTTTGCATTTTCGAAGCAATCTGAGAAAGTCTCCATGGTTCAGATACGGCATCCTCGGAACACTGTTACTTTTTCGAGGCAGATGGGTTGTTGAGACCGGCATATAGATTGCCGTAACAAGATGAGAAGTGCTTGGGCTTTCCCAGGCAGAGTCGTGATTTTGACAATGGCGACGGTTTATCAGGACACTCCTTTCCAAAGCTTCAGTACTACAAGCAAGCTTCACCTAAATCCCCTGCACTCATCGTATCTCTGGCCCTATGCTCAAGCCTCACCCCATGTTATACCTTCTCTATATGTGCATAGATTTAAAATATTGATAACACCCGTACAAGGCCTTCAGAGAGTTCAAGGTACAGGCACGTCACGTGGCCCAGCATCAAATTTTGGGCTACAAGTATTCAGGTGTCTGTTAAAGACTCTCTCGACATGCAGAGCTTTGCAGATCCATCGAGAGACCGAGCTGTAGACAAAAAGCGTGCAAAACCTTGCCTTACAATGCTCCGAGTGCTCACAACAAGGGCAGCCTTGGCGGGAGCAGGAAGCAACCCACATCAGCTGCCTGGCTATGGCCTAACACATCATTGAAAATGAGATGAAAACATGAAAGCCTTTTTCTTGCTGTACTGATGCTTTTGGCCATGAAACATGCAGGTTGTATTCCTTGTCTATGCAATGGTGGGCCCAAGACTTTACCTGCAGCTTCTTTTGTTGCCAGGGACTTTGTGGGTAATGAGGTTGGCGCATGGGCGATTCCTGACAGTCACATATAAAAGGCTGTATGAACGCCTAACTGGAAGAGACACCAAGTACAAATATGTCTTGTCGTTGAAGTTTTTGAAGTCAAAGGTGATGCTAGCCAGCAACGTCGACGAAAGCTCGTCTAGACCTCCCTCAGCACAAGTACATCACCACATCCTGGCCCTCATAAGCCCCCAGATGCCTGTACACTCCTTGCAAGATCTCGACTCTGACTGAACCCTGGACTGTGTCAAGGCTCAAGATCCACGTGCCCTCTTCGGTGACGAAGCTGGAGGGGGAGCCAATCGTAGAACTGCAGTAGTCTGAGGCCTGATGTGATAACTTGGTGGCGGGGTAAGAGTGTTTATTTCTTTGTTGTCATGTCTTTTTTTTTGTTTGGGCTGTTCGGGTGTTTTTTATTTGCTGTTTGGGCGGGAGGTGCGTTTATTTTTCTGCTGTTTGGGTGGGGGCATGTTTTATTGTTTGCGGTTTCGGCCGGAGGCATTTTATTTTTTGCCGTTTGGGCGGGGGCGTGTTGAATTTGCTGTTTGGGCGGGGACGGGAGTTTACTCACTTACCGGCCTGGCTGGCTAGTCTCTAAGGGGCCTAACAACAAAAAGACCAAACAGCAAAAAAAACACGGGTTCCGTGCACGGCCGGTATCATGGGGACCTAGGGACTGTCCTTGCAGGAATCGACAACATCTGGGGCCGCAAAAGCATGATCCAGGGAAACATCCTATGTCCTATGTCAGCTGGCGAAGCTGGCGCTACGTTCGAACTGCAGCTGCTGGGTCTGAAGACTTACCCGTAGCCGTTAGCCCTGGCACTTAAGTAACAGCGTTTCCTCAGATCCGGGCATACCTAAGGATCATCAGTATGAGGCCTGCCAGAAGGGGGGCTGTCATTTTTGGTTGTCTCCCATGTGAAAGTAACTGGAACGCTGCTACTGTTGCTGCTCGTTCCGTTCTGGCTTTCGCATCTCCGTGCTTTTGACATGGCTTGCAACATGACACGCGGAATACCATAAGACCTATTCTGTAAGACATGGCCATGTGCATCTTTTTCAACCCCAGGCTCCACTTACCACCCTCCCTCCCCCCAAATACAACTCATGCCCAATGGGGGAAATGCTTTAGGTAACAATTCAGGTTTCCCGCTTTGGGGACAATCAGCAGAAAAAGTGGCGATCATTGTATCAAGTCGAATCTTTACGAAGATCTCGGCCCTGGCCGCCAGCTGCATGCCCAAACCCAATATAACCCATTACAGTAGTTTCCATTTTGTTTTTCATTCTGTCCATATATTGCCAACATGCTATATAATAGTTTTCCTTCATTATCTTGTAAATCTCTGGATATTCGTGCCTGAGAGCCCGCACAATTTGGAGCCTAAGCCCCACAAGTGGTCGGATGGAGATTTAAGACTGCTTACGCTAAGTGATGGCGTCAGGCACGGTATCCATACCAGTCGTAACATGTAGTGACTGGAAGTTGAGACCTGCTCCTGATCCCATATGCGCATAGGCATGTGTAGCCACCCATATACACATCTGTTTGATCAGTTTAAACTCTAAACCTTCAGTACCGCCCCCCCTCAGTAACAGTTGGATCATAATTACAATATGGTTATATATAGCCCTTAACAGGACCGCTAATATAGACTGTTACTGGGTGGGGGCAGTACCCAATCTAAACCCTAAAGACAGGAATCTGGCATCTTGACCGCCTCCGCCTATGCTTCCTCTCCCAGCCTGGTTCATCCTCTGCAGGTAGGAGATCTCCCGCTCTGTCCACTTCGAACTGAGCGAGAAAAGAAGCTCACAGAGAATCTGTGCAAGAGGTTAGGGATGTTTGGATTCAACAAGACACCCCCAAGATTTAACTGAGCACCTCCTCCCCAATGGTCGACCCCTGAGTATGCTGTCTTCCTGAATCCTTTGGGGCTAGGCCACCCCTTGTCCGCTGATACGGAAAGCAATGTTAGACACATTCTAGCTCCAATCCTTTTACTGTTCAGCCAACAGGCACCCTGCTTTCCCCACGGCACAAGTTCTGACCAATACCAACCAATACTCACGCATGGAAACCCGGCTTTCAAGTCGCTTGCGCCCGATTTCCCAAGCAGCTGGTTGCTGTAGCGGTTGAAGTTGCAGTGCGAATGATTTTCAAAAAACGCGTACTTCACACTCCCGCAGAAGGTGTTCTTCCCGAATTATCGCCGTGTTCACGAATTGCCATACTTTCAGGAAACTAAAACTTAAGCAGCCCATAATTTTTCAGCTTAAAAACTTCCGCATTTCGTAACTTGCGACCTCTTACCCCGAAGCCTTTTCGTCAACATTCCGCGGCTCTCAACGCCTGATTATAGCAGGAAGGTTGCTGAAAGATTGAGCCTGTTGAATCCTCAAGTGGCACACCCAATACCACACTTTCGTTATTCCGATGCAGTTCTAGGCCTTCTAAGCATACCTATAGGCATTCGAGGTGCAACTTTTTGATGTGCTTCAAGGTGACGAAGGTGTTGGGCTCATCGGAGCACCTCATTTGCTGCAGTTTTTCTTTCGAGCGACTTTGCCAACTGAAGGCGCCCTTCCTCTCATGAGTAGATGCTGCTAGTCTTTTTTGTGTAAGCCTCCTAGCTGAGCTCCTGTACACATGTTCCTATCCCCAAAAGATTGCGGAGAAATTGTTTTGGACAAAAGCATGCCGGCAACATGTCGGTGGAAAAGATGGGCTGTCTTCGTGGTTCAAATTAACCTACTGAGGGTAATCAAACATGGTACCTCAAATCGTTTGCTTACTGCTTCTCTTAGCAGTATCCAGCATCCCTGTAAGGACATCACAATGGAAAATTTCTCCTAAATTACTCTCAGAAGCACAGATCTAATACGGGGTCTGGCACCAGTTCAGAGACACCATCCACATAATCTTACACGGTAGACTATGCCCGGAAACCTGGATTCCTCTTTCAAGCTTCTGCGTTGCTGGCTTCGGGCGTCCAATCCATTGAACCCGTAGAAGAGATGATCTTCATGTATGGTCATCTGGATTGAAAACCTGCACATATACTCACCAATATTCCATATTCCTCCACGTGTTTCTAAAAGCCATCATTATAAAAACCTCTGAGGTATTGTATGGGACTTAAAAGACTTAGAGGCAATACTCGGAGTAAGAGCAGATATGGCAGTTCCTAGCAGTAGGGGTTTCTTTGGAATATACTAAAGTCCTTATCTTCGGTCCTCCGAAACAGGGAGCCCAGATTCTTGAAAATCCTGCATATTGCCACTATTCGTTGCTATCTGAGTAGCTCAGCACCGTGCTAGGTGGTTAGAAGGGAAGGAAGGAAAGGTGTGGAGGGATTGCGCTTGGGATTACAAAGGGGCTACTCAGTGCAAATTAGATAGCGGCTGCTAGAAGGGTCCATACTCCTATCCGTACGAACCACCAGACAGCTTGTGCCAGGAGACGTCAGGAGGCATTTATAGACTTCCTTTGCGCAGGATAGGCAAGGGGCTTCAGTGGGGACTCAGAAACCATCATGAAGAGAGCTCACATGACGGTCGTAGGATTCTCCGGGAATTACGGAGGACATTTAGCACTTAAGTAGAGATCGTGTACGGCTTGATTCACTGCGAGCATTGAATGGCATAAGTTTCATTGGCCTGAATAATTCTGGTGGGGCACTGTTTGCAGGCGAGGCCAGTAGCTGTAGCATCTAGCGTGGGGTTTGTGCCCCCAATGTAGTCTGGATCTGATGCTATTTTCTGTCATCGCCGTAGATCTATCAAAGACTTGGAGTTATACTACAATAAGATCAAACATAATTATGATTCCACAGGGGATACGTGGTCTGTGTAATCGTAGATGAGAACAGCGTGGCCGTTTCCCTCGAGGAGCTTCTTCGGGCATGTGACTCTGAACAACTTTTCTGGCGGCACCGCTGCTTGGAGGAATTTCAACAAAATAGCACCCAAGGTTTACATGCTAAACCTTAAACCTTTTACAGCTGGACTACCCTAAGCCCTAAACCGCACAGCCATGATGTGAGGCTCTAGGGCTTCGGTAGCCTATTCAAGCCACGAAGGATACTCGTGAACATCCGGGGCTCCTTATCAGCCCAGCGAAACTTTGATTGGTTTGCCTTTCCAACCTTTTGAAAAATATTAGTATATAGGATCCGTATGAAACTAATGGGGGGAAATATTTAAATGTCCCGAAAGCTTGTACCCGCAATAAAACGATCCCCTCACCAAGGTCACGCGGTTGTGACAAACCCTTACACCCTATCATCCCCATATGCTCCCCAGATAGTTCCTCAAAACAGCCGTGCCATCCGTTTACATACAGTACCCCCTATCCAAACTTCAATGTTCTGTTCATTTGGTTCTTCTTCTACACAATTATGAACGCCAAGCTTCGCCGAATGCCCCCGCACCCAACTTTGAGACGATTCGTAGCCTGGTCAACCCGGTACCCTGGAATGTAAGGGGTTTAGGGTTAGGGTTTAGGGCATAGAGTATGTGGGGGTAGACAGGGCATATAGGGATATAGGGGCATATGGGCGTGTAAAGGTATAAAGGCGTAATTTTTTAGCGGTATATGGCGTGGCATGGAGTTTACAGGAGTACATCAGGGTATCTAGGGTTATATGCGCGTAAAACGGAGATGTAAGGATAAAAAGAGGCATATAAGGGAGAATGGAAGATTCAATCGTAGTGGTTTACAGGGACTTCCGCACTTGCACGGAAGAAGCAGAAAACATAGGGGCTTGGATTGTCCCTTGAAAGTTTGCCCCCGTGTGGGTCCTGTGTTGTCTGGGGGAGGTGATCTTTCTTTCTTGGGCAATGTTTGGGTTCCAGCGCATATATGCCGATATAAAGGCTCAAGATAATAGGCCGACTGTTGTGGGAACCTGGGAGGTATTGCGTTCTTCGGCACCATAACTCTGAGTTTTTAGGATCCTGGAGATGTGCAAGCCATTTGGGAGGATTGAGGGTACCTGTTCGGGATGTCTTCTTGACAAACTGCCATGTTGAGACAGAGCAAAGTGTCGCCCAGCTGGAACCTTGCAATTCCGTCGCCGCGTTCGTGAACTTGCCTTGTCGTTCAGTGGCTGTGATACCAAGGATTTGCTGGGTAAGGACCTTGAGTGTGGACAGCACTCAGGATTTTCGCGGTTGATCTCGAGATCCCAGACTCCTTGCCAAACTTCATAAAGTGTCAGGGAGTTGCAATGCAAACCTCACCTGGCTAAGTGCAGCAGCTGCTTGACTGCAAAAAGCTGAATACATTAGGTCGCACGCAAAGGAAGACAAGAGAAAAAGCCTGCTTTCGACTCAGCTTGTAAACTTACAGCCAATCCCCTTCTCTTCTGCATGTCAGCTCTCAGCATAGTTCACCTTTTTACATCCACATATATACAAAATCCCCAAGGAAGGTGCCACGTGAGGCTTGAAGACTGTCAATCCACCAACTGACCTGCTACCATAAGATGAACCCGGAATTCAAACAGGTGCTGTCCCAAGCATTGTCACATCAATTGTGAATGCGATGCGAGGATCCTAAGAATTGCTGAGCAGGACAAATGCTCCAACTACTACTGCAACGGCGACAGCAGTTGTAACTGCGAGCCCGCAACACAATATGGGTAGCTTCCACACTTAGACTCCAAGTCTGCATCTCCAGATACTAAGGTGCTGCGCTGCAATTCGTGCCCATAAAGGGCTCGCAGTTTTGAGGATAGCCCATCTCAAACCAAGGTTGAAAAGCTCTTGTGCAGCTGGTGGGCCGGTCTCTCCAGAAATAAGGCAGCTCCTTAGACGGAAGCTCTACGAGGCCCTTTTGCCACATTCTGGACATTTATGAGGGCACTCGGGGATCCCCAACTTTGAGAGCATCACGCTAAACCCAAACCCTGAACACTAGCTTGTGGCATTTCGCATCCTGGCTATAGGAGCCTACATACAACCTTACCACAGAGAACCGAGGCTTTTAGGTGAGCTGGGTATATGAAAGTAAGCAATGGTCTCCCTCTATTCAGGGAAATTATCATATACTACTGTGCTTCCGAGTAAGAATCACCATCAATTATGAGACATGCTACTTTGTCTTGGGCAGATCAGATCTGAAGATCAACAGATGTCATCATATAGCAGAAATGCAAATCTGAAAGTTAACTCGGACTGACAGATCTGCATAACTTGAGCACTCACAGTATCAGCAGGCACTTGAATGCAAAACAGCAGCAGCAAGGTTCATGAAAAGTTCATGAGAGAGCAAATTTATTCTTCTAGATCTGAGGAACCTGCAGAAATCACAGAACGACTTGCTGTACGGAACCCGGTCACGGGGAAGTCTGTGCTGTTCGACTCGACAAAACCTGTCCGCAAACAGCTTGGCAAAGCCCCTTTTCATGGATCGTGGGTTTGAGGTTTTCAACGCCGAAGGGAGCTCCTCTCTTGCATGGTTGGATGCTACACGCTATGCTCCCTAGATACTTGAATCCCTACCTGGATCACTTCAGTAGCAAAGCGTAGCCTAATTGCCTAAGAAATCCCAGGGTGAAGCAAATTCCAGGTGTACGATATTGTGTTGCAGGAAGATATGGGCGTGGTGTGCTTGTGCTCCGAAGCTCTCACGTCAGCCAAGAGACTAGGGACTGTCATCGGCAGCCTTGTGCCGTTCATGAGTTCACGAAGGCCTGTCTCCTGGAGCTGAGGGGTTTGGGATTAGGGGTTTGGGCGAAGGGTGCAGGGCCGTCCTGCAGGGCTTACGATCTGGGGCGTTGGGAAAAAAGTTGTGCTAGGGATCCCAGATGTGAACGCTGGGCAATGGCGGTTCCTGTGGTTCTTCCCAATGCCAATGGCAACCAGTTCACATGCTTATAGTTATGGGGAAGGACCGAAGTCCCGCCCCGGGCTCTCTCTTTCTTTCTTTCTTTCGTTCAGGCTATGGGAGAGGGCTGGATTTGAGAGAGCCCCCTCTCTCTCTCTCTCTCTCTCCGCCGTGCCATCCGGAGGGTCCAGCGATCTGGGGCTCTTCTGTGTGCTGCGTAATGATCAGTATACTGCTCTACTCCGTTTCTGCTCGGACCATGCGCGGCCCATCTGCAGACTGTATCTCAGCCGGGGGTCGTCAAAGGCTCGCAACCGCTGACGACCAGGCGCGTCACCATCCCAGGCTGTCTGCCTCACATGGGAGCTTCTTCAAAACAGGCCCTTTAACACGGCATGCTTCAGAGAGAGGCCCATGTGATGCGAATGGCGCAACCGATTCAAACCTCATGGCCGCTTTGAATTATACTGGTCTTAATTGGAGTCCGACCAGATTTGAATGGATCTTAATTAATTGGAGTCCAATCAGATTTCAATGGAATTTACAAGGGTTTATATAGATTTTAATTGGAGTTCAATAAGATTTCAACGGATTTTACTTGGATTTATATTGATTTTACTTGGACCCCAATTGGAGTTACCTGGACGTTGTTTGCATTTGAAATTTCCTTCTGGCATCTGGGGCCCTTGAAATAACAAGGCTTTTCTATTCATCTACGGGGGGTGGGCGCCCTGATTAATTTGCTCGGATTAGGAAGGGCTGCTCTTCAGCTAAGCCACGTCGTGCCGAATGTGCCCTAGCCTTTCAAATCAGATTGGACCATTAAACAAATATATATATATATATGTAAATAAAACCCGTCCAATTCAGATTTGACTCCAATGAAAAGCAATATAATTACATTAAAATCCGTTGAATTCTGATTAGACTGGTCAGGATTTTTTCTATTCTGTGTGGTCTATTAATCCATGCAGCAGCACCCACAAGGGGTAGCTCAGGAAGCAGTGCTTGGCACTGAAATTCCTAAAAAAGTTTAGTAAGCAAGTCCTGTTTGCGGACCCTCTCTGCTATCTAAATTTTGGATGCCACAAGTATTGCAGCCTCTTCAAGCAGGCGCGGCTGCTACTGGGAAATGGTCAGGAAACTTTCTATCATTCTGATGTTTTTTCTGCTAATCCATGCAGCAGCACCCGTAAGAGGTAGCTCAGGAAGCAATGTTTGGCCCTGAAATTCTAAGTACAGTTTAGTAAGCAAGTACTGTTTGCGGGACACTCTCTGCTGTTCAAATTTTTGGATGCCACAAGTATTGCAGCCTCTTCAAACAGGCGCGGCTGCTACCGGGAAATGGTCAGGAAACTTTCTATCATTCTGGTGTTTTTGTCTATCAATCCATGCAGCAGCACCCGTAAGGGGTAGCTCAGGAAGCAATGCTTGACCCTGAAATTGAAAAAATGAGCAAGGCCTGTTTCGGGACCCTCTCTGAAGTCTAGAGTTAGTATGTTACTACTGCTACTACTTTTCTGGAACTACAAACAGGTTTGAGGTTTGATTAGGGTATAGGGCCCGGATTTAGGTTGTAAGTTTAAGTTCTAGAGCCTAAAACCTACCTGGAGACTTATTTTCTTAGGGTTTGGGAATAATTTTCTTTAAGTCTAGGGTTTTTTTGATCGAAAACCTGCCTCCTCCTTTGAAGTAAACTTTGACCCCACATTTGACCCAAGAATGTTTTGGTCCAAAACCTGCCTCCTCCTTTAAAGTAAACTTTGACGACCCCACATTTGGCCCAAGAAATTTGGTTTAAGTCTTAAGGGCTTATCAATCAAGAGCATGGATTATGCATTTTGTCTGCACGGCCCGGCCCTTGAACATATTCTTCAACTCACTCATGGAAAACAATCCATTCACATTTATGCTGCAAGTGCTGGACGGAGCCCATGGCATGGACAGTTTAGGGTTAAGGGTTTAGGGACCCTAAACCCTAAACCCTAAAACAGCCTGTGGTAATTGCAATGCAATTCACCCCAGACTGGCCTGATCAGTGCCTGTCCTGGAGTCTGGTTGGTGTGTCATATATTGGGGTTATATAGGGAGAATGGAAAAGAAATGGAAACTACTATATTGGGGTTATATTGGGGTTATATAGGGGATATTGGAAAGAAAATGGAAACTACTGTAATATAATAGGGTCTATATTGGGGTTATATGGGGATAATGGAAAAGAAAATGGAAACTACTATAGTATATTGGGGTTATATAGGGATATTGGAAAAGAAAATGGAGGCTACTGTATTATAACAGGGTGTATGTATATATGTGTATATATTGTACTATAAATGTCGAGTTCCAGAACAAGGAGGCCCTTTCTATACGCCAAAGTTGGTGGCGCAGTAGATCCCCCAAAAGGGTCTACAAACTCCCAAATAGCCCAGCATAGTCCATTTTGGGCATCTCCAACAATAGCAGTCACCCTCATCCCTCGTATCCATGCACAAAGACTAGGATCTTTGGAGGATCCTTGGAAATTAGAGCACGCCCCAACCAAAAACACGTAGTTTTGTGAAGATTGTCTTCAGTCAGGGTGCTCGAAGCGTACGGCTGTCGCAACGGCCAGCCAGGTTGCAGCAGTCAGCACGCTACGCATCGGCTTTTGTACCTGGAATGCATGGCGAAAAGTTGTGGACCTGCCTCTTTGCAGCTCTGAGTCTTCAGTCGTTCGAAACGCCTAAGAAAATTTGTCGCAAGCATTCACGCAGCGCAGTGCATGCAGCACGTATGGCCCTTGGAGAATGTTAGCCACGCAAGAAGGAAGCGGTCTGAAGTCTTCAGTCGTTCGAAACGCCTAAGAAAATTTGTCGCAAGCAGTCGCGCAGCGCAGCGCATGCAGCCCGTATGGCCCCTGGAGAATGTTAGCCACACAAGAAGGAAGCGGTAACCTGCAGTGCCATCTTTATTGCGGAGAAGCGGCGTTGAGCATGCAGTAGGCAAGGGAATTGAATCTGTCAAACCTTTGCAGCTGTCAGGGTGATCCTCCCATGGAGGGTTTCAAGGTTTCAAGAGCTCAGCCTTTTTCATTCAGCAAACTGCTGGAGCCTGGCACTCTCTGCCTTACGGTGACAACTTCGGCAGACTCTGGAACATTTGGGCCTTTCGTCTCTTTGTGATTCAGTGCGAGTACGAAAAGCGGAGCTGAATACTGAAATGTAGGCAACTCCTGACAATATCGTGCAGAATGGAGGCCCGTTTGCAGATGTGGAACTGGCATCCAGGTTGACCCAAGTGGGGCCTACAGCTTAGACAACCGGTTGAAGGACCCCAGTCCTGAGCACCTCTCAGTGCATGCACAACCCCTTCATACACCTCCAAACAATATAGTCTAGTCCCTACTGTCAAACAGGGCCCACTTATTTTTGAGAAAGCTCCCACAATGCATCAGGGGCTCAACGCGACGCCTGGCGCAGTGAGCGGCTCCGAACTCTGTCGCTACCGGGCCAGCTCGCTGCGGTTATTGTGCGGATGTCTATACTCGAGAACGCAGGGATACAGTGCAAGATTCCCGGTGTCTCCCCGTAGGAATATATACATACACACACACATATATATAGAGATATCTCTCTATCTATCTATCTATCTATTTATCTATCTATCTATCTATTTATCTATCTATCTATCTATCTATCATATATACATATGCAGACACAAAAATAAATTAATGAATACATCTTTCTTGGGCAGGAGCTCTTTGGAACTCCCACACGAATAGGAACAACATAAACACTTGCTGGCCTTCATTTCAAGCAACGGGGGTCTATGTAGGGACCCAGTATCAGCTGATTCATCTCGGTCTGGAATGGAACAGCCCTCAAAATAGCAACTTTGCCAGAAACAGGCCTGCTAATTTCGTCCGTCACGATATCCCCCCACCCTCTAATATGAACATCCGCAATATGAGACATTGTCTTTTCGGGGGAATGTTCAGTAATAGGCGGCGCGGTAGGGTCATGTTAGGGAGAGGTGAGTACAAGCCTTAATTCCCTGAACTTTAGCCTTCGCACTATCTGAGGGGAATGGCATTAAACCAACACGCAAGGTGCACTGAGCAGAAGAGGAGAAGGATGAGTTATCCCTGTTCATAACAAGACTAGTCTCGGTCGTAATAGTGGTATGCTGAGCCTCTTGTTTCTGGACCTTTAGGAGCAGTTATAGTTCTTCTTTACGTTTCCTGTTGGACAGGTGTGTAGAATCGTAGAACTATTCAAAGCGGCTTTGTGTCTGCAAGACCTCCCTGTAGGGGAGCCAGGCAGCTTCCCCCCCTTTATCGAACTCGCCCCTTTGATTGATTTGAACGGTGCCGGCTGGGGTGCAGTGGAAGCAGGCAAACGATCAGCTGGGGGTGCAGGCGGAGCATTCTAATCACTAAAAGCTTGCCCCATGCTTGCTCTAGTCTCCGCAAATTCCCTCCCTGATAGAAGTTGAACTGCAAGCGGCTACAATATCCAGCTAGGGGCTTGCTGAGCTGAAAAGAGCTGAGGCCCCTTTTTGTTTGGATGTCGCTGGCGGGTTTCGCTTGCCTCCGCATGGTCTACACTAACTTGGAAGGCATATCTTAAAGATGTATGGTGTGGCTGATGGCGCATACTATTAGACAGGTGAAGCCAGCCGAGAGCCCAGGTAGCCCAAGGACCCCTGCCTTTTTGTTCAACTTTAGCGGGGTGTCGATGCCGTGTGGCATTCGCTTCTGCCGAAGTTTCCTCCTATCCCAGCCTGCGGCATGTTCTTAAAGGCGTGGGACCTTCATGTCGGAAGACTAAGATTCGGGGGGCATTCACCTAAAACTTATATACTTTCCAAGAGTGTGTGTAGAAGGGCCGCTAGGTATCTTCAGGCTGGGAGCACCTGCCCATACAGGCATCTGTAGCCCAAGCTGCAGATTCGTGCCTAGGAATGTGGACGCAGATATCTGGTCTATACGGTGCACATGACATGCATGGGAACTTCAGCCCTGAGCTTCTCATAGTCTCACTGGCAAACCTGCATGCGGAAGTACTCCTTGACAACTTTCTTGTGGCGGAGCACGCGGCACTTGCCTGGGTTCACACGGTGTGAACCGCGCTTTCGATCCCTTAGCCCTTGAATGTTAACCCCTACCCACAAAACCTTTCACGACTGCTGAATCCAAAGAAAGCCCACCAATTTTGAAGATTTGAGACGACTGCATCCCAGGTTTAAAAGGACCTGTGTCGAATGGGGGCTTCAGCAGCATGGCTCTGGCATTGTATCCTGATTGTTTCTGTTGCGATTGTTATGGAGGCTCTGAAGCCCTTCATACTGATGTTAAACAACCCCCCCCCTTCATATCAAAATAGGCCCCTTTGAACAAAAGGTCGCCTATGGGCAATATGCAAAAAAGGTCAGTGGTAGGAAAGGGTGTTGAATAGTAGCTTTTAGGGAGTAGTCGCTTTGTCCATCGAATCAACCCATAGCTCTAAGCCTGTAAATGGCCACTATCATCCCTAACCGTCCTGAAACATCTTTGCCATAATTTTCCAGAACTGTCCCAAATCTGCACATTCTTGTAACCCTCAAATCTCTGCAGTAATTTTTCAGCACTCCCCAAATCTACACAATTTTGTGACCCTCAACCCTAAATCCTTGACCTTTCAGGGGCTTGGCATTTAGGGCTTAGCTGCTGATTGCCAAGCCTGAACCATCCTCAGGGCAGAATTCATCATACACCACAACATATACCCAACATTTGGATTATATAGAGTAATATTACAGGGATGTAGCTACCCCAATTATGTGGAATGACATGAAAAATGATGCAACATGGAAAACAAACGGAAACCCTAGGTCCCCTTAAAGGCGTATACAGGCATCGTTGATAAGCAAAATGGAAGAGCATATGGCAGAAGAGGATGCAAATTGAAATGGTAACCGTTTTTGATACGGGTTCTATACGGAGCTATATCAACTGTCCAGATATGGTAGTTTCCATGAGTAGGGTCACTGACTTCTCTGCAATCGACAACAACCCCTAGCCACGCTAGGGGTAACCGGAGGATGATGATGAGGGGATTGCGGGGGCCCTATCAAGGAGTATATAGCTCATAGGGAACATCGTGAATTAATTTTAATGGACACTAGTAAGGATTATCACCGCAATCGTGCTGAATGGGCTCTGCATGGCAGTTGTCAGAACGTCGAGACATGTGCAGTCTGTTGCTATGATGACCCTCTGAGCCTTTCAGGATTCAAGTGTCGAATTTTCCCACATGCGTCCTTGGTCCTGAACATACTTCATAAGCCCTACGACAAACCTAGACAACCCCATACTTTGAACAACCTGGATAACTGGGGCGATTTGTGGCTTATACTGGTTTTACGTATACTCACTAACTCCCCCTGACGCTCCAAGTAAACTCCCTCAGAATTCTTTCGCACATCCCAAACAAACCCTTCAATGTCCCTGGCTGGCCCAGGGGCAGCAAGGGTTGCATGAGAATGATGTGCCTCGAGCTGGGCGCAAGCGTGGTAATTATAACAGGGTTCCCCAAAAATCAAGATTCGCTGTTCTTGGAGGTTCTTAATGGGGAGGAAAATAAAAATGAAGCATTTATTGGGTGTACAGGGGGTGCCCTACTTTGCGGAAACTCCCACATAAAGGTCCTCCTGCGAGGAACCTGCCTCTTTGTACCGGATGGCAATTAGGATAATCAATGCTCTCCTTATGCCCATGATGAAAAACTAGAAGCACCGTCCACATGGATCTCCTGGTAAGCCCGTCGTGCTGCGCTCCTTCTCCTTATCCTATGGCATCTTCATTGAGCATCATTTGACAACCCCAAACCCCAAGAAAAAGGATTCTATACTTCCTCTGCCCCAAACCCTAAGCCGTCTTATAATGGCCAGTTGTCACAGGCTCCCACTGTGAAAGCTTGGGGTTGCCCAAGAACCTTATCATACCGGGGTTGCTGTTCAGGGACTTAAATTAAAGCACCATAATATGGCTATATAAGGTATAGTAAGGATTCCTTGTTATAGTAATTGAATTTAAGTTCCTTACCAGCACGCCAGCATACTGTTGCTATTGTTAAATACTCTCGCAGTAGCAGAAGCAGGGCAGAGGCAGGTAGAGCTAGGGCTGGCTGGCTAGTATAGGTCCTATAGACCCCTATATGGTAGTTTCCCTAAATTACTGTTCCCCAAATGGTGGAAATTTATATAGGGCCCCGTATTATAATGGGAACCCAAGTATAGGACCCCGTATTATAGGGAATTTAGACCAATACCCATATCCCCTTTGGAGGGCACTCACCAGATCTCACCAGTAGTCCAAGGCCGTCGGCGCCTGTGGATGTTTTATCAATTTGTTTGTTCCACTTCGGTACACCAAAATTAGAAGTGACTTAAAAACCACCCCACAACTCCTAACATCTGGGGACCATCCAACGCAACGAAAACCTCCCGCAAGCGCACCGACTACCTCTCAAGTACTAGAAGCTCAAAATGCTCTCCACCCAATGCCGAGCGGCAAGCGCCACAGCGCAAATATCCCTCAGCTGGCTTCGGCGTGTCCTTGACGTCAGATTGCCATGAAACTGGGAAAAGAGGCCGTTAAAAGGATAGGCCGCCGCTTGGAGAATTGTGTCAACAATTGGATTGCATATTGAAGGTGGTTCTGCATCGAGCAATGTTGGGAAGATTGAGGTCCTAGATCCGCTGTGCCACGACAGCCACAAGCTCCAAACACCAACCTGTGCCCGCAACAGGCAAAGTCTGAAAGATCCCTCTATTGTGAGGAAAACCCCTTATGTTCGCCCTAACCCACCCCCCCCTCCCGCCGGAATCACTGAATCTACCACGGCAAGCAAGTGTCCGAACAGTGCTCACGATGGAATGGCAAGTCTCCGATGTCCGTTCCCCATGTCCTTGCCACATGCTTCAGAAGCATGAAGAAAGCAACATTTCTTGGAGTAGAATGGTGATACTACATTGTCGCCAGGCACAAGGAGTAGCGCCTGCAACGATAGCTATATCAAAATACTGACTGCGCGTGGCACAATAGCAGTCATCATCAGAAACTGCGCTCAGTCGGTCAGGGGTTGCGGCACCCCTTCTTTGCACCCAAGGCTCAACAGCTTCACACTTTGCTAAAGAATCAGACTCCTGTGCCAGATGACCGATTGTACTTTATCCCCTCGAACAGGCACCTCTTTGATGCAGCAATCCCAATATGAGGCGGGCAACACGGCCCAGCGCTGGTAATTCCTTCTTGCTGGCGCCCATGCCACACAGCCCCAACCAGCATTTGGGAGTATCCCTGGCTTGTGACTTAGAAGCCTCACGTCAGGAATCACCAAGTTGCATGTGGGCTCTTAAAAAATTCCCGAGGGGCAAAACGGGAGAGAGGGAGAGAGAGAGAAAGAGACAGAGCAAAGGAGCGAGAGAGAGAGAGCCAGCGAGGGAGGGAAAGGCAGGGAAGGGAGCGACTGACGAAAAGGAGGGAGGGAAAAACGGAGAGAGAGAGAGAGAGAGAGGGAAGCCTGCCAGACTTTAACATTTTACGATGATGAATTTGGGGTGTAGGGTCTGGCTTGCCACCGAGTCAAGCCAAGCTTCTCGTATAAACATGGCGGAGTAGGCAGAGCGGCCCCCAGGTCGGTGGGAGAGAGCTTTGCCATGGACTGAGCCTGTCTTCCCCAAAAGTTTAGGGTGGATATGATCGAAACCACTGTTCCAGAAGGCTTTGCATGCATCTTGCAACGACCCAAGTGATTTCGCTGTTGACCTTTATAGCACCATAGCAACCCCCATGCACACATTCAGTCAAGGTTCTCCGCGGGGCTCCAGTAAGCCCCAATCATGACCCAAACAGATGGACCAAAGACTTACCTAAATCTGCATGTGATATTCTGCGGAAAATCCGAGCAATTTCAGGAACTTGCTTAAACGGGGCTTGCATCTTGATCCTTCTTTGGCTTATGGTTTGTGGGCTCCTCAAATTCACGAACTCTGGACCCTAAACCCTATAGGCTCCAAACACTCAGCCAATACATGTGTTCTGTCGTACTTGTGAAGGTGCTTGGGCACCGCAGGCCGTTAGATTCCGCTTCAAGGAGTGTAGGGATCTTTTTGAACCTTGGGGCGACGATCTGCTTGGACTTCCTCACGCTGAGGTTGCCAGGGTGTTGGTGTACGTGGGAGGCATGGCCGGCAACAGGTGCGATCACTGCCACTGCAACCAATAATCGTAGTACAGCTAGACATCAACTTAGGGAGTCCGCAGTGCCAGCTATGCACCGTACGAAAATGCAAGGCACCGATGCCAGTTTTCCTCAACCCATTATCCCCTGCCCTGGGTTTCCATGCACGAAAGTGCTCTCAGGCCCGCCATATAGGGAAATGAGCAATTGGGCGTCACATACCCCATAAAACACAATATCTTTTCGTTGTGGATTGATAGGGTCTGCTGCTCAACTGTTGCCTGTCTGCCTGTCGCCTTGGGCAGTACCAGACATTGTGTGCGGACATTTGTTACTGCCGCACATCGTATCAGCCCATTCCTCCACGATTTTTTCCTTTCGTGACCTCTGGTCTATTGCTATTTGTCTACTACTGTTTCTTACTGCCATGTCTTGCCAACCTTTTCTTATTCCTGCCACAGGTAACTCACTATCTCGCTGTGCGGATGGCTATTGTGTCATTCTGCTACCATCTGCAGGAACAAGCTCTCCTCCGCATCTGCGGCATAGTCTGTTGAGATGATGTCCTGCACTCTCTGAAAATCTTCTTCTGGCGGATGTGTTTCTGCTGTTGACTTTACAGAATGGACGCAAAAGATACATACATGGATGCAGAGATTGAATGGGTGTTAACATCTAGGCCATCTGAATGACGGGGGTTGAACGCAATACTATCATGTGAATGGAGGGTAATGGATTCATTATTGCCAGGGATGTTCGCATCTCGGTCATTCGAATGCAAAAACCAACAAAATCTGGCAAGAGCCCAGGTATGAATCAAGCTTCTCTAATTAGCTACAGGTGAAACAGTGCTCAAAGCCTAGGCGGAAGGCGGAAAACGTGCTTTTGAACAAAAAATGTGGTTTGATTGTCACTTTAGGCCCCCTAGATTGTCACCAGCACCACCACCACCAAAACCACCGCGAGAATTGCGGCCCTTCTGCAGGCCAGCGTACGCTATTTGGGATTGGCACGCTTACGTGGCCTTTTATAACCTGAAAACTGACTTACTAACTCTCCTATGAGCCTTGAAGCAATGTTTTGTCGCCCATAGCCCCTACGCCTGTAGTGGCCATCAAAAGTAAGTGGTTAGCAATCTTTACGGGTACCAAACAAGCGCCTACAGACACTACGGTGATCACGTTGCCTCATGATACCATGCTGACATCCAACAATATTTCGAAGAGCTTCTGCCCACTGCGGCATTTACGATTGGACAGCGCTACCTGGATGCTCAGATGGGTTATAGTGATTAGTAGCAAGGGGTTATAAGCCCCAATTGGGGTTGGCCTGCTCGGCTTATCACCCCCTTCATAACCTGTTTACCAAGACTCTTGAGCCTTGAATGCATGGGTTTTCACCTTGGTGCGCGTGCATTCCGCGATGACATCATTTTTGCGTAAAGTACCCTGCATCCTTGAACAAAATCCTAAACCCCAAACCCTAAACCCTGAACCCTAAAACCCTAAACCCCAAACCCTGAACCCTAAACCCTGAACCCTAAACCCTAAACCCTAAACATCCCTAAACCCTTAACCCCAAAAGCCCAAACCCAGACCTGGTCCAGGTCGGCTTAGCAAAGTAAAACTTCTATTCATATTATGGGGTTTCCCGAAGTTAGGAATGCGTTTTGGGGGTCCCTGTCATAAAGGTTACAATATATTGGGGTCTATATGGGGGTCCCCCCCGTTTAAGGAAACTATCATATCTGAGACTCCAATGTACTTCAGGGCCCTGAACCGGACATCCTAAGCTCCAAGCCCCCTGACAACTCATAACAGGGCCAATTGACCGTCAACACCCTTACTTACACTGTTGCTAGGCCCTCGTTAAGAAAAACTGGGGAGGCGTGACTACTCTGAGACAAGAAATCAGAGCGTTTACGGTACTGTACCTGAAGTTCACTCCCGAAAAAATCCAAGCCGACATCCTGCACCCCGAATGCTGGCCTGCAACTCCTTGATGATTTCGGGGATGGTTGGGCGATACTGGTAGGACAACAACCTGCGTTGAAGGTCACATGCTCTTCAGGTTGGAAGTGCTATTCACGCGAGAGTTTGCACGAGACACTTGACCAGACACCTGCAGCAACAAGCGAGAGAAGCTTGCAGTCGAAAGTAAACCTCAACCCTTCTAACGCGTTTCTATCAGCCCCCTCCCAGTTTTGTGCCCGGCACCCAAAGCCAAGGAGCATTTCGACCAGGAGCTTGTCTATCCGCTTCTGCTTCTGGAGAATGGGGATGTGCTTGTCATATGCTGGGTTGTAATGGATGGTGGAAGAGCCATTTCTGTCACCCATGTAGGGAGGTTGGCCTCACAAAGGCAACGAGACAGTCTTGCGTCGACAAGAGCCTCTTCCTATCCTGGCATAACTAGGACTAGGAACATGTTTGGATTTCCCTCTTGAGGAATTTATCGTGATTATGCCAGAAACTCTGCAGTAGGGCTAATTTCTGGCCGTGCCGGCCTAATGAGAGCCACTTTGGGTCCACCAGTGTACTTGGGTCTACAGTCCCCCCAGGGTACAAATATGTCCAGATCATGGATCATATGCTGCCATCTGTGAGGTACCCAAACGAGAACATGGTTAGCTGGAGGCCTCTTGGCTGACCAAGCAGCACATGCCGTGAAGAGCGTGTGAGTCCAGAATACCCGTACATCGCCCGACTTGCTTTCACACGAACACTAGTCACTAGTGGTTTCTCTATCCTTGCCGCAACTATTGAGGGTATCATCATGAATCCCTGCTCAAAGCTGCCCCGCGGCGCTTGTAAAGGAGCTCGTAGAGCATGGTTCCCAAGGCCCATACGTCCCGCGAAGGACGGGCCATTCCGATCACATCCTGCTGCCAAACCTCACAGTCTGGAAAGGTGCTCATCATTTTGGCGGGATATGCAGGGGTCGTGGCAATACTACAATGCAGGGCTTCAGCCTCATGACCATCATGCTAGTTTCCGAAATGCTTCACATTTGTAGCAGTCCATTCACTGAACCGGATAAACTAAATGCGTATAGTTGCACCAAAGCAACCTCGGGGGGCATGTAGCCAGGGGTACCGCACCAACCGCAGTCTCCCGGTTTGGACATGTTGCAGGCCAAGCCAAGATCAATCACCGCTGCGAAGCACTTCTTGTCCTGACAAGAAATCCCACATCATCCCCAGATACATTGTATATCGCCCCCCAAACCATGTTTTGTTGCGGGATTGTCAAGGAGGGGTTGCCGTACATCATGGTGATGCTGTTGGGATCCTAATTGAGAGTAGGACTACTCTTCGCATCCTGGCAGTGCAGCATGGCGTTCTCCAGCTTCAGATCTGTGTGGAGCATGCCCTTCTCGTGCATCGCATCCACACCCTTAACCACATCCAGGAACAACGCCAGTATACGTGCCTGCGGGCGTGCAAAACTGAAAAAGTGTACATCTCGACTTATACAGGGCAGCTGTTTCCTCGCTATCTGCTACAAACGCGACTTGATTCGCCAATCACGAAACTGAATCAGGGACATGTTCACACCGCTGGTGAAGCCAAGACACCATGGAGAAACCTTCCAGCTCGGACCAGCAGCGATGTTTACCCTTGCACTCGAGACTGCAACCAGCACTGCGTCTACATCCTGCGTTTCGATGCAGATGACAAATATTCCTCTCACTATGGGCATAATAAAGAAAGATTCCACTTACAACTAGTCTTACTGCGGGAAGCAGGGAATCAGGGAACCTAATCCCGATATAAGCCGCAGATGATGTATTCCCTTATTCCCTACTAACCTGCTGTAAGCCAGTTGCCTTACTGCTGGTTCGCAAGGAGTGAAGGAAAGGATCCTGGCTTGAAGTGGTGCCGGCAATCCCTAGTCTTATGGTAGTTTGCATGTTCTTTTCCATTTGGCTCTCCATTGTAGTAGTGATTTCCATGCCTTTTCCATTTCTTCAGTCCCTGCTAACAAGAGAGAAGCTGCAGACCCCTTCATTCCAAGCCCCAAAACCTTATATAACCCTATATATCCTCTATATAACGCCTAGAACCTGTAAGATGGTTTTTATAGCGTTGTGTTTTTCTAGAACTCAGATACAGAAGACCACAGACCACGGAAGGGAACCCCCAGCATCCTTGCGCAAGCGCGAACAGGTCGCCGCTGTTCATGTAGGGCATCCTCACTCACAGCATACCCCTATACCCTCCCTATATGAGAGCAAAAGTGGCTTTCCATCACTCTCAACCCTTTCATGCTCTATTTGCCAACCATGCAAGTCATAACCTGTTTGAGCCACTTAGCCGCTGTCTGAGCCCAACTTCGCAGCAAGCCCTTACAATCATGGTCCTACTCCCTGCCGGTGCCACCAGGAACCCTTTCATCTCACACCTTCAACAAACACGATCTTTTAATAAACGTAGGGACAATAAGAAATAGTTAGAATGGGCTTTCGGGCATTTTGCATTTTCAAAGTGGAATTTGCTACAGGCGCACAGTAAGCAACAGTAAAGCGAGTTACCGTGGTAAGCCCGGCTTGTGGGGGTCTCAAAGGCGGAAAGAAGAAAGAAAAGGGGCATCTTGAATTTCAGTGCCTGTTAAGGTCCTCAATTATTCTGTGTTCGTGGATTAGTTGAGCCTGCGACCTTCCACATATGCCCGGCTGGATGGACCCAACTGCACCCGCAAAAGTCCTCCACTCATAACTGAAGCTGCAGTGATTCTGCCACAACATCTCACATCCTTGACCCTACGAAGTCTTAGCGCCGATGCCCTCTTCTTTAATCAGGTGCAAGCAAATGCGATTGCGCTTGACATGGATGAAGGCTGGAATCTAACGAATTTCAAGCTTCCAGGAAGGGCATGTATCGTGCGATCCTGCTAATAATAATAGTAGTAATAATAACAATAATAGTCATAATAAAAATGAGCATATAATAGTAATAATACTAATAATAGTAATTAGAACAATAGCAACCTAAACCCTAAACCCTAATAATAATGACTATCTTCAGCCATGGCTCATGAGCCAGTAGGCTCCCTCTGTCTCAACAAAGGCCGGCGCACCGGTGGCCGAAATGCAGTAGTCCGAGACACCTTTGCCAGAAACTTCGGGGACTGAAGCGGTGTAAATCCTTGCAGTTGAATCTTGTTAGCTGTTCGAATCAAAAACGACTCAAGCCTCCCAGGATGGACAAGAAGAACCGGCTTAGAGTTCACAGCCCTCAAAAACACAGGGCCTATTCGGATTTCTAATTGACCTCGTTGAAAAGAAGTAGCTTTGCCCATATCACCATGGACGATCTTACACCGTAAGCGCTATACTACCTTCCGTGGGGTTAGCAATAATTAGCCACCCCCTCAAACAAAAGAAATCATCCGAGCCACATGAAGGTGCTTAGGGTTTAGCCGTCTAGGGTCGAAGGGCTCCCTGTTCCGGATCCCATTCTTTCAGGACTTATGTTGAGGCCTGCCCCCCCACTTCTTTCTCCAGGAGTCACGACTCTCCAAATGATAATCACATTAACCGCTTAACCCTAAGCCCCTAAACCCTAGCTGCAACTTACAGGCTGCAAGTGTCCTGCTCCGCTCAAAGCCTGACCTATCATACTTCCTATCACGACTACCACATGCTGCTGTTCAGCTCAAGATTATCTGAGGCACCATTCATCTGCTCGAGAACAGCTATCTCTTGCCTCAGCCGTTGGGTGCAATTGATCAAACTTTCTGACTAGTCTTGGCAGGAGTCCAGGAGTCTCAGTACAGGCACACCCGAAATACGAGATCCATCGTCTTGAAGCGCCAACTCGAAACTCAATGAGGCAGTTTCCACACAAATTCGGGTCATGCCTGTACCAAAAGCACATGAATGTCTGTGTAGATGATACAAAACAACGAAACAAGCAATGCAAGGTTTTGTGTGTCAGAACTCCACTTTACCTCCGGATGACCTGCGGCCCAATGGAAAGACGCCCTTGAGAAAGAACCCTTCAACATCTTGATGAAGCATGCAATGGATTTAGAGTTAGAGCTTTGTTTTGCGGATTTTGACAGCATGCAAGCCTCGTTTCAAATCTCCTGGCCACTGGATTGCAGGGATGGCGTGTGCTTCCCTAGGGTGTTTTACATTCCCGAATGTCTTGTTAAATGTCTTCAACCGAGGCCGTCACACAAAACACCCTGCACCAAATAGAAACCAACTGATATGGCACATTAGCCATAATTAGCTTAAACTCCTAGTATGCCCCGTACTAACCCCTATAGTTGTACCCCCGATGGTCCCTTATATAACCCCCTTAAGGAATTGAGACTGTCTTGTGGGCCCCAGCAGCAGTTTCTTATAACAGCTGAGTTGCTTCACGAGCGCATTCGTTCTGGGATCCCTCTTGCGTATCCTCCGCTCGAGAGGGGTGGTTGGGACTTGAAGCCCAACCTGGAAATCAAACTAGATGAGTCTAGTCTACTTGCGATCAAGGACTGTGAGCATATAATTCTCGTTTTGGGGTCCGGTCTAGGAACACCCTGCAGGTACAACTTTGCAAGTAGGCTTTGAGCCAACTCTTCGTGAGTTCTATACTCTTGCTGCTTAACTTCTTAAAGCATGACAAGAGAAATTCCCGCCAGTATGCCAGTATAAAACACACACCCTACTCTAAACATCCATTACCTTATTACGCTAAACATGTGGGGAGGAAGGGTATTTAGTAGGGGTGTGGCGGTGTTAAGTGTGTCCGACGGCTATGGTGGCTATAGACGACAGGGAACTTCCAGAACCGTGCTAGCTCATGGAAGAGCCCCTAGGTAGGGTTGTCCAGGCATGGGGGAACCTGTGTACCCTAATCCCGCTCAGGGACTGCCAACGGGCAAACACTCATCTTTTCTATCCCCAGCAAGGTATGCTGCAGCACACTCTCTGCTCATACTTGAAAGCTGTGTGGGAGATCCAGGGCCCCCTCTTTGAGGTGGTGTTGTCCTGTGAGGGGTATCCGATAAATCAGAAAGCCATGTAGAGGTCAATCTAGTTTGGATGTAGGCAGGCTTCGCTATACCCTTTCGGCTGCCGCGAGTTTTTATACTCTCTGAATCAATGGCACCCTAAATCCGACAGCTGAGAATGCATCACAGGCTCATCTTGACTGTCACATACGTCGCCCCACTTTGGCAAAGGACTTGGCATTGAAAGACCATGCCAAAACCTGAGGTCTAGGGTATGGATCTTTGGAGGTTGACAAATGAGGTATCATGAGGGACCCATGGAATATGTGATATCATTACAGGAGTATAGTCAGGGGTTTTTCTTGCGGATTCTGAAGGGCGGGTAGTCTAAAGGAACTCCCTTATTCAAAGCCATCAGGCTCAGGGGAAGAAAATCCTACTCAAGCTTATTGGTTCTTAGTAGGGAATACGGGAATGTACTCCCGAAATAATCCCTATGTTCCCATGCTCCCCCACTGACCCCCATTAAGCAAGGCTGTAGGACCTGGGGTTCAGTGGTGGCGTGCGGTTCGGGCGGCTCCCGACTTGCTCGTATAGCTTCGCTGAACCCCCACTCAGTAAGAATGAAGATGAGGGATTATGGTGGCTATATTCCGGTCCTCTTATCTTTCTATTCTACTATACTAGTACAGGTTGGGTCGTCCACCTGACTTATGGGGTTATTTGCTTGCCCAACCTAATTGGAGCTTGTTGGGTTTTACGCCACCCCCTCTTCAAAAACACACGATTCCAGAGTTCGAAAACAGAATTGACACCAGGTAACACATAATTAGTCGAAACTCCTGGTATCCTCCTTAATAACTCCTATAGTAGTCCCCTATATAATCCCTTATATGACCCCCCTGACGGAGTTTAGATTATGGCTCAGGTGGGCTGTGCAAAGCTGAACGTCGCAGAAATATCTGCGTGGTCGGATCATGGGCTGTCAAATCAAATGCCATGCATTCAGGTATGCCAGGTAATGCCAGGTATGCCTCAATGTGATAGCCTCCAATGTGGGCAGAGCCTCCTGCATGAGGACCTAGTGCTGGAACACCCTTTAAAAGTTCTTTGGAGGCTGTGCCCGACATTTTGATCATGCGCGTTAGACATTCAGTACGAAGCGGCTGTGAATTTGTTAAGGTTAGGCTGCATTCTGCAAATCTCGAAGCCCGGAGGAACGGCAGCTGTTTTAAAGTTTTCCCTTATGTGGTGGTCTCCCTTAATAGTGCGACCCCAATATACTAACATCCTTAATTCTGGGAACCCCCTAAACGGGCGAGACGGGTACCCCTAATTTTGGGAAACCCCCAAATTCCGAGGAAGCCCAGCAGCCACCCTGGCCAACAAGTTTGACAACCCGAAGTTTCTCACTCCATTGAGAGGGTAGCTCTGGAGACTCCTCCTGCGCGTTGGTCTTTTGCTGGGCGGATTCATGCATCGTAGTGGCAGGATCTCTCACATCAGTCTACCAAGTACTCAGGGAGACTCATTTTTGTAGGCTTCTGGACAGGCATCAGATATTTGGGCGTTCAGATCAAACAGTGGCTAGAAGAGCTTCGCTCACCGCTCACCAACATAACACCACGCACCTTCGCTCCTTGTCTCGAAAGATGTGGGCTACGCGGACTGCCGCCGGTAAACTAAAAGTGCCCTGCTAGCAACTACCTTGAAATCGTCATAAAAACTCATCCAGCCCTCTCTCGCTATGCCTTTGTGTTGCCTCATGTCGGCCGTTCGTGGTATTTTGGTCGGTGGTTAAAACCCTTGCAGGAGAGACGTCCGTTTCAAGGTCGAGAGCTTTCGTTCGCTGCCCTTACTTTGAAAGACGCTGCCTTGGACCTGTCATACCCTTAGACCTATCATAAAATAGGACTCTCAAGAATTCCTGAGGGCTAAATATAATACAGATGAAAACATAATTCGGAGGAGACTACAGGGACTCCCGAAGGTTCGACAGCCTGGAAGGGGAACCTCCTGACTCTCTATCGCTTAGAGCAGCACTTCCACCAACCAAGGGTCCAAACAGGAAGCCTCTCATCCCCATCAATTCACCCCAAAACCCTGATATTCTGATCCAGGGTCCTGTTCATCGAAGCTAGAAGCGAATAAGGGCAAGTCGATACCATCATTGAGCAAACGCCAGCCTTCACCTCAAATCCCAAGTGAAGGCTTGTATTTGCTTTAGGAGCTTTAGGAGCAAGCGCCTTCGGGACACAGCTGACATCCGTATCAGCTTGTGATAAGGGCATAAAAGGGTTCTCAATACATCTTATTAACCCTTACAGCAAAATTTCCATCACAACGTCTGCATTGCAGCTGCCAGCGTTTTTAAACGCCTTGTGTAAGGTAATCCCACGGTTGGAATACGCGGAACAGTCTTATGCAGCCATGTCCGCATGGAACCCGCCTACGCCAAGAGTCGGGTCTATTGTTTCCCCCCATTGTCAGACCCCAAGCAAGAAGGATCACGAGGGACACTTACCAAAGTTGGGGCACCTCGTGCCTCGGGACATACCCCTTACAGATCCCATGTGAGTTTTTGTAGCTGTGGAACCCTACAACTTCTGTTGTAAGCATATTCAGGAATATGGCGCCTGCATCACAACTCAATTTGCAAAAATGGCTTCTCAGCCTGAACTAAAGGACTAACTCGGGAAAGGGTGACAGCGTTCCTGATGCCAACGAAGTACTGTCAAAAGCTCTTAGCCTCTGTCGCGACATGCGTCCCGCTTCCATATCGCCTTCTTGCACATTCGAAGAAGTCACATCCTGCAATAAAAAAGTCGGCCAGGCATTTTACAGAGTCGTTGAAGATATGCATTTTTTCTTTGTAGGAGGCTCAGTAAGAGTTCACACATACGACTCTGTCAGAAAATGGTGAGGGATCAAAGACCAAGCAGAGCTTCACACTTTCTACAAGGGATAGACAAGCATCCGGCATCGCAAAAGAACTCATTTCGCATTAAGACTATGGGGGAGATCAGAGCCAGCGCATGAGACAGCAGGAGAAATTAAGCAGCATCAGCAGATCGAGCTCAATCTCAATTCATATAATATAGTAGTTTCCTTTTTTCTTTGCAATTCCTAATATACCCCAATATAATATAATACTCTCCATTTTCTTTCCAGTATCGCTATATAACTCCAATCCAATATAGTAGTTTCCATCATCCCTGTATAACCCCAATATAATATAGTTGCTTTCCATTGTCCCTAAATAACGCCAATATAATATGGCAAGAGTGTTTATTTTTTGTTGTCTAGTCTTTTTTGTTGTTTGGGCTTTTCGGGTGTTATTTTGTTTTGCTGTTTGGGCGGAGGCGTGTTCTGTTTTTTGCTGTTTGGGCGGGGGCCCACGCCCCGCGCAAACAGCAAAATAAAAACACGCCCCCGGCCCAAACAG
>CAJNIZ010013014.1:69508-88102 GCA_905231905.1 Symbiodinium pilosum
AAAGACCAAACAGCAAACAAAAAAAACACGGGTTCCATATAATATAGTAATTTCCATTTTCTTTTCCATAATCCCTATATAACCCCAATATATTATAGTGGTTACCATTTTCTTTTCCATTATCCCTATAAAACATCGATATAATACAGCAGTTTCCATGCTCTTTTCCATTTTTCCATTATTACCCTAGTATACTACAGTAACCCTAGAACCCCTTTTCCAATTTACAAGCATTATTGGCTGAGAAACAGGTCTCACAGTTTCTAGAGAATTTTGGTGTCCCACACAGAAGCCATGGACACTAATGGAATCCACGCACACTCAGCCGGAGAGGCCCGACCTCGCCCGACCTCCTGTTAAGGGGTGGCAGGGGTCACGGTTTTCTCTGTAAGTTGATGGGAATGAAGAGGTCTGGCCTAGCTTAGACCTTGGTGGAGTGTAGACATATATCAGGCAGAACAGCATTCCAAGAAGCAACCACACCTGGCACAATTATTAAGCAGTATACTGGAGTTGGGAAATGTTGGGTAGTTCTAGAAATCCGGGTATTCGCTAAATTCAATTATCCCATAAGCTTCACTATTCAACTCCCAAGCCGGGACCCTTAACCGTTGGAAACCCCAAATTGTGTTCAGAGAGACTTCCTGGTCGCTGTGGGGTTGGACGCCAATTCGGGCACCAAAGCAAGGCAACAGTTGTACCAAGGCCTGGGTTGCGACGAAAGCTTAGCGTGCTGGGTGGGGATGAAATGATCCATGCCAGCTACTTGCCAGACACAGTGACTGGAACTGCAAATGCAAGCACGGAAAGGCACAATAACGAAGGAAACAACATCCCAGAAGCGGCAGCAGTCAAACTCTCCAAGAATCCTATAAACCGTAGTTTCCATATCCATTCTCCATTTGAACACCCATGATTCCAAGTAACCAATACCAAATACTCACAGTGAAGCCCTCTCCCATGGGAACCAACATCCTAGAGATGTCGGGCCTCGTTCAAACTTTGAGACACGCTGGCCAGATTATCACCCAGGCACAAAGAGTTTGAAGAGGGCCGCCGCGCGCATAAGAAAGGACGCTTGGCGCATGGTGCAATTGGAAGACCACGACACCTCAAGTCAAAAACCCCTCAAAGACAAAACCCAGAGAGATCTCTCTTGACGGATCGAATGGGCATGAGCTGCCCGAATCTGAGTCATGCTGATGGAGACCAGAATTTTAACAAGTAACAAATGGCAGCCATCACAAACGTTATCATCATCACAGTCAACGCCTACTGGAGTACCGACTTCACACTAGTAATGGCAACACAAATCGCAAATCTAAGTAGGCATAGGGCCCGGTCGTGGGTCCAAGCTTTGGGACTGGCTTGTGGTAAAATGTCAACATGTCAAAATTCTGGGCCATTGTTTGGGAGCCCGCACAGTACGGCTGTAATATTCAGGGTGCCCAAAGAAAAACTACAATTTCGACAACCTACGGGCTTTAGATCTTGCAGCTGATCGGCTCTCAGCGGCCGTCACTCAGACAATTCGCTCCATTCTTGGGTTTCACTTTCAATCCTTCAGGGAGATCTGGAGGGGGAACCCTAGCGGTATTTGTCGTGCTCAGTGCTCAGCTACACTTCTCCCACAACCTTTGATTTCTGGGAGCACGCCAGTCAAGAGACAGAAACACATTGCATGCTTTTGAATGCTCGCGTGTAGATACCGGCTCAACTTAGTTGTGCGATGCGTGGCGCTGAACATGAGTGCCCAGAAGCACTGCCCTAAGCCTCCCTGGAGCCCTCAACACGTCAGAGTGCGTGGCCATGTGCCCTGGGAGGCTCACGGAGTGATGAGGCAGAACTGGCCAACAGCTTGCTAGGCCATTTGGCTAGCTGAGCGATCCCTGCCACGACCCCATAATTTCCAAGAGGCATGCCCAAAATGTTGGAAGTCGCGGGCACGGATCTGGAGATACCACCAGAAAGCGACCCTGTATTGTAGAATTGCTGCTGAAAGTGGCGTTCGAAAGAACGTGCACCGCTTTTCAGTACAAACCTGCCAACTCTTGTGATGTTGATTCCCTGGTAGGATACCAAAACAGAATGACAGCGAAGAAGCTAGCAGGAAGGCGGTGACTTAAGCACGATGAAGGGCATGCGGTGTTTTCTAATTGTGTAAACCTAGAGTGAACAAACTGATTAAACATCTTCAAGCATGCTACCCCTGATATTACGTTCACAACGCTAACCTGAGGGTGAGCGGAAGCTGCACAGGCCAACCTAAACCCTAAACCTTAAACCCTAAACCCTACATCCTAAACCTTAAACCCTTAACTCTAAACCCTAGACCTTAAATCCTAAACCCTAAACTCTACAAACCGTGGTTCGGATCCGTGCATCCAAGGCTCAGTTGCCCACCGCAGGCCGGCTGAGGAGTCTCGAGCCAGATCACTTCGACTGATACATAATATCACCCCTATATAACCCTATATATTAGGTGGACCCCCCACCCAGTAAGAGTGACTTTGGGGATAATAAGGATTATAGAGTGGGGGCTCCTCCTAAACCCTATATATTATGGTAGTTTCCATGTCTTTTCCATTATCCCAATATAACCCCAATATAACACCTCTCTGTCCCAAGGTTCACAGGTTTACAACATGGATTCTTGAGCTTACAGCTGAGGGCGCTAGGTTTCATTTCACGCGGCTGTTGCGGGACGAACTGCGTGACATGTCGGATGCGCTCCGCACTATCCGAGCATCGGCTCGAGAGGCTCTTGCTGTTGAGAAGCCACTTTAGCCAGGTTATCTAATACCCCTACCCTGAACCTCCTGTCAACTTGTTCGCGGAAGCTCGGGTGGGGCAAGAGGAAAATGCAACTTGGTGACAGGTAGCCCATCTACTTTGCTAGGCTGGGAGCTTGGAAATGCAGCAGGTGTTGAAACCTAAGCTCACGATTCAGGACTACCTGTGACAAACCTTAAAGAAGCCTGAAGCTACTTGACAAACCTTAAAGAAGGTCGCCTTAACGGCATCCTCCAGACTTTGAAGGAACTAGTTTAAGGCTCTCTGAAGTCCTAGAACACGGATCCAAGCATGTAGAGCCTGGATCAAAACCCTCCGCTCTCACCAGGACAAGTCCTTCACGGCAGGGAGAGGGCCTCCAGTCTTCTTCTTGTAGGCGCGCCCCTCACCCTCATAGGCCGCCACGATCTTTGCCTCGAAGGCCTTCTCCATCTCTGCAGAAGGTGGCACCTTCACAAACACCTTGCTACCCTCAACCTTGGTTTGGAACGTGGAGAGGTTGAGGCTGGAGTTTGCGATGCCTTCGCCTGTTCGGAGGTTGTAGGTCGTTTTGTAGATGGGATCCGCAATCGTCAGCACTCCAGAAGGCTGCTGGCCGACCAAACCCCTGGAGACGACTCGCGCCTGCTTGCAGGGGCAAAGGTTCTGAGTTGCAATCCACTGATCCTCGGAGCTCTGGTCTGGAAGGTGGAAGACGGCGAGCTCCTGAGTGCCATGTTTGACTGCAAGGCCGCCATTATTCGGGTAGTCGGCCACATCACCAGCAAAGATCCACTCCCAGCTGTCTGGTGCAGTCTCCTTGGTGTAGAGTGCAGGGCCGGTGATGTCAGCGGGGCTGTACGTGTTAGGATGGCGCTGCCCTCGCATGTCGACATACTCGATGTGCTCAGAGTCGTGGGTCTCATTGGTGTTGGCGAACTGCTTGAACTTCTTTCGCAGGTCATCATCGTAAGCAACCTGCTTCCACTCGCAGTGGAAGTTGTCACGGTTACGATCCATCATTGCCTCAAGGTCAGCAGCGATTCCCAGCGAATCCTCAATTACCACCTTCTTCAGGTACTCGATGCCGCCCTCGAGCTCGGCCAACCACGGTGCGGTTCGCTGCAAGTGCTTGGCCGTGGTGATGTAGAACATGAGGAAACGATCCACGTACTTTAGGACGAGATCCTCCTGCAGGTCTGTGGCAAGAAGCTTTGCATGAGCGGGCTTGGCACCACCATTGCCGCAAACGTAGAGGTTGTACCCAGCCTGCGTAGCGATGACGCCAACATCCTTCCCCTGTGCCTCTGCGCACTCCCGGAGACAGCCCGAGGCAGCCATCTTAATCTTGTGGGGGGCCCGGAGACCCTTGTAGCGATTCTCCAGAACCACAGCCATGGTCACGGAGTCCTGCTGTCCGTAGCGGCACCAAGTGGTACCAACACAGCTCTTCACGGTTCGGAGTGACTTACCGTAGGCCTGACCCGTCTCCATGCCAGCATCCACGAGCTCCTTGTAGATGTCGGGCAGATCCTGAACCTGCGCGCCATACATGCCCAAGCGCTGTGCGCCAGTGATCTTTGTCCACAAGCCATACTTCTTGGCCGTCTTCGCAAAGGCCATGAGCGTGTCGGGTGTGATGTCACCACCAGGGCAGCGCGGGATGACGGAGTAGGTGCCTGTCTTCTGGATGTTGGCCAGGAAGCGGTCGTTGGTGTCCTGAATCTGATCGCGATTCTTCTGCAAGGCATGCTCATTCCACAAGGAAGCGAGAATTGATGCGCAGACTGGCTTGCAAACTTCGCAGCCATCGGTGCCCTTTCCGGCTACCTTGAGGATTTCCTCAAAGGACTTTAGCTCCTTCACCTTGATGATGTCAAAGAGCTCCCTACGGGTGTAGGGAAAGTGGGGGCAGATACCTGTCGCCCCTGCCTTTCCCAGCTTCTTCAGCGTGTGCGTCAGCAACTTCGGAATCTCGCCCACCGGAGTCATGCAGCCGCCACAGCCTGTACCGGCCTTGCACACTTTCTTGATCTCTGGCAGGGTATAGGCCTCCTTGTCGATGATCGACTGCCTGACCTGCGCCTTCGTGAGCCCGATGCACGTGCAGATCATGTCGTCATCTGCGAGACCTGTGCCATCTCCACCATCCACGTTGGCCCCGGCGACAGCGCCGGGAGGGGGTCGGCGGAAGGCCAAGGAAGCGGGGTCGTTGTCGCCCAAATCGTCCTTCTTGCTAAGCTGAAGAAGCTTCGAGTAATCCTTGGCGTCGCCAACCAGGACACCGCCCATGAGTTTCTGACCATCCGAGGAAAAGCACAGGCGGCGGTAAGTGTCACTGACCTCATCCTTGCAATCGATAAACTTGATGCTCGGATCTTTGCCACCAAACTGGCGCTGGAACCAAAACTCTGAGCTGCGTCCAAAGGAGGCGACCTCAACGCCCAAAAGCTTCAGCTTGGTGCTCAGATCGGAATGGGTGTACTCCATCTTGCCAGGCTCCAGCAGATTCTGCACCAACACCTCCGCCTGATCTACCCCAGGTGCCCAAAGGCCGTAGCAGAACGAGCCGCCAATGGCTGCCACCTCACCGATGGCGTAGATGTCCTTGTCCGACGACTGCAAATGTCCATCTACCTTCACGCCGCCGCGAGCACCAAGTTCCAAGCCGCACTTTTTGGCCAACTCGTCACGGGGGCGGACGCCGCACGAAACGATGATAAGATCTGCATCAAGGATTGTTGGCTCTGCGGCTCCCTTTTCTTGGAACTCTATGCCCTTCACAATATTGCCGTCAAGGACAACCTTCTTGATCTGCACGCCGCAGTGCACGCCCACGCCCAAATCTTCAATCTTCTTCGTCAGGACCTTGCCAGCAGCCTCGTTGAGCTGAGTGGGCATGAGGTATGGAGCCATCTCCAGGACGTGACTGTCCAGCTTCAGGTCGAACGCTGCCTTTGCTGCCTCAAGCCCTAGGAGACCTCCTCCGATGACGACCGCCCGCTTCGCACCGTTCTTGACCGCTGCGAGCAGGGATTCTAAATCCTCAATGGTGCGGTAGACGAAGACGCCCTCAGGGCGGGAGGCCGGATCATCCGGCCAATTCACGTTCTTCTTTTCCGGCAACGTCATGCCTGGAATGGGTGGCACGAAGCAAAAGCTGCCAGTAGCCAGGACCAGCTTGTCATAGCCAACATTCTCAGACTTGTCGGAGCCATTGATCGTGTAGGAAACCTTCTTAGCCTCAGGATCGATGTCCGTGGCGCGGCCGTAGATCAGTTTCACATTGAGGCTCTTCAGATCTTCCTCGCTGATGTAGGAGAGCTTCATCTTGTCGTGCTTCGCAGCGTCACGGTCCTCAAAGTACTGAGTGAGCATGACGCGGTTGTAAGCTGGCCGGGGCTCCTCGCACAGCACGGAGATGTCGTAGTTGGCCTCAGTTGCCACAAGCTTCTCGATGAAGGAGTGGCCAATGGGACCATGGCCCACGACGAGGATGGACTTCTTTGCCATTGTGAGGTAGTCAGCAGCGCCTCCAGGGATGAGGGAAGATGACGTGGTCCGTAGACCAAGAGGCGCACTGAGCTCTGTCAACCAAGATTGCTTGAGCCGAAGCCATTTCGGGCTCTAGGTTAAGGGTTTGGGCTCAGGGCTGAAGCTAGCGGACCTCAAAAATACAAGCCTTTGAAGGAATAGTTGGTGACCGGTCGCTTCTTGAGACCTTCATTAAAATTCCTATATGCCCTTCCAGATTCTCCACTTCTGAAGGCTAGAATGACGGCTTTGGATGATCGTAATCACGCCATTTTCTGTTGTCAGCACCACCCTGAGGAGGAGGTGCACGTACTTAAAGAGAATGACTAAGGCCTAGGCTCTCGCCTAACAGCTTCCTGCCAATCCAAGTCAAAACCCAGTTAAACTTCACTGCGTGTTCATAGCAGGATGGTAAAGTCAACCAGCAGTGAAGCTAGCGTGTTACCTTGATAACGCGAAGCCCCCCCAGCCCCGGAGATTGCACTTTCTTTGAAAACAGAGGAACGGAGTGCTGGACGAGGACGTAAGGCAAAGTTTATACTAAGTTCAAGATGTTCCTCTAGGTGCAAAACAGGATGCTCATGTTGTTTCGCTGCTTTGCCTCCGCTTGCGGCTCGAGATCCGAGTGACAGAGACAGACTTGTGCTGGACATGCAGAAGTTCTCAGGCCTAGCGTGTGGGAACTTCCGCCTTAGGGCGCTCAATGCCTCACTGGCAGACCTGCATCCGGAAGTACTCCTTGACTACTTTCGTGTGGCGAAGCACGCGACATTTGCCTGAGTTTTTGTCTGTTCTCCGAAAATGTTGAAAGACTAGGTAAGCAGAACTCTCCCACTTCAAATTCCGTGAGGCCAGAAGTGTATCTTCTAGGATTTCCTGGAGTCCTCCATGCGAAGCTGCCATCACATGCCGCCACCCTCTTTCAGCAGTCTCTTGGGCCACGACTCACTGTTTTCCGTATGGAAATGAAATCATATGATGAACCTCTTGTCTGAATTGATTCTGCGCCGTTGGTCACTATACTGTTCGCATTGATCTTGAGCTCAAATAGCTCAAATAACAAACCAGGATGCATACTCCATCGGGATAGCTTTTGCTCTTCATGCATGGTCTTCTTCATAAACCACAGCCTGTTTCAGTATGCAACGAACACGAAGGGCACCAGGCTCACAACATCCCGGAAGCGGCAACAGTCAAACTCTCCCAAAATCACATAAATGATAGTTCATGTTCATTGTTCATCTGAACTGCCATCATTCCAAGTAACCAATACCAAATAGTCACAGTTGAGCCCTCCCCATGGGAACCAACATCCTCTGAAATCCCTTGAAGCCCTGCAGGTGCAGCTGCCACAAATCAGCCCAGCAACAGCAAGGGTTGCACACGAAGCTTGGGCCTCACAGGCACTGGCCACCCGAGAGCACCAAGGTACCAGTTCCAGCTACACAGCTCTGAGAAGAGCAGGTTGTTTAGGGCTTTGGGTCTAGGGCTGCGTGGAAGAGACCCGATTCAAACCTTCTCACGCGCAAGATTTGATTCCTCCTTGGAGGCTGCGGTTCCTTCGGGAGCAATGACGGCAGGCCCAAACGGCACGAACATGAAACCGAGAGTTTTCACTGATCTATTGCCAGCGGCCTGGATGGGAATTGAGGCTTTTGGGGACTTTAAGAATTATAGGGATAATGTTGGCAGATCTTAAACCTGAACCTCCTCCATTTTCTCATGGTGTTTCGGGCTTTTCCAGGTAAGGATGTTGCATGGCGGAAGCACTTGGGACACAGAAATCCCATGGCACGCGATCGACCTTCACACCAGATCGCTAAACCTACCTCATCTCCCTAAGTCTTTCTCCCAAATACTGGGGTTTCCCAAAATTACGGATAACTTTTTGGGGGGTTGTATAAGGAATATAATAGTTTGGGGTCTATATTGGGGTCCCCCTATTGGGGCCATTACCTCCTCAACTCTCCTAATACTTCTTCCCAAACATGCTCCAATGCCCCCTAGCCCTAACATGAAATACTCTCAAGAGAGGACGGAGCATGTTAGGGAAGATGCGTGGGAAAAGGGATAACAATCAAACGCATGTACGCGCACACACCCCAGCAGACAGGCCAAGAGTTCTCTGCCCAGGCGTTAGCACCACTTCTTACAGATCTAATCTAATCATAAGATTAGCAATAAGAATAGGAATAATAATGGTAATAGCAATAAAAATAGTAATAGTAAAAGTCATAGTAATCTGTAGTAGTAGTAATAATAATGGGAATAGTAATATTAACCATACTAATAAGAGTAATCGTGCCCCGTTGGTGTGAAAGGATGCGCCTCTACACGGATCTCAGGGATAAGCGGCAAACCCTGAGTCTAAGCGTTGAAGACCCCAGATCCCTCCCAACCAATCGCCAAGAGACAAGGGCCGCAATGGAAAAGTCCAACGGCTTTCTGTGGCTTGTCCTGGAATTTGGGGGGTTGCCCACAATAAGGGGTTCCTTTTGGGGGGGTCCCTGTAATGAGGACTGTAGTATTTTGGGGTCTATATTGGGGTCCCCCTATTCTGGGAAACTACCGCATCTGGAGTTGGCGGTTTCTCAAAGGCAAGGCTTGTGCCCACTTTGTGATGATGAAGGTCTCAAGATGCTCTGATGCTGCAAAATTTCCCCACAGAGTATGGTCACAAAATGACAAGCCTCTGAAAGACACCAAAGTGCGTCCAGCACTCTTTAATCAGAGAATAGACGTTCAGAAGAGATTGGGACTTCTGGTCTGACGTAAGCTTAAAACAGATGTAAAGAAGATATTCCCTGATGTGGTCCCTGTGGTCTAGGGGAACTAGAGCTTGAGACTTTGCAAGCGAAAGGCCAAATTCAGGAACCCTCAATATATTGACTCAAGTGAGGGAGCAAGTCTGTAAGTCTGCAAGATGCCATGCCCTTCTGGTAAGCTAGCACACCCAGCAGGCTAACAACAAAGGGGCTTCTGAAGAACCTGGTACCCTCGAAAAGGGAAACAAGCATTGCAGGGGAGCCCAGTGAGGTTATGGATAAACTTTCACTATGACCGAGTTGAGTCTTCTGGTGAATAGTAATGCCTCACATAATGTCCAGCGCTCAGCAGCGCAATGCCAATGCCAAGCAAGTGCCGAAGCCGGATACTGCATGAAGCAAGTGTCCGCACAAAACTCACGTCGGAATGGCAGGTCTCCGATGTCCCTTCCCCACTGCCTTGTCGTGTGCAAGAAAGTCCGAACAGCAATCAAGGTCTCTTACCATTCTTCCAAAAGTCATTGTCACTTCAGGCACCGATGCAACACAGTAACTGCAAAGGATACTAATAAGAACAATTGTGGCTGATTGGTCAGGCTGCGACATGCTGATGAACCCGTGTTGGATCAGGGGTCTGTGCTTTCTGATTGCGGAATCTTCACATAGATGTCTGCTGGAAACAGGGTTAACAGGCTTTGCTTAAGAGCTGCTAAATCAAGGGAACATACCGATAATAAGGCCACAGGCAAGACAAAGAGGGGGTCCCCCACCGAGAAAAGACAGAGAGTGAGAGAAGAAGAGGGAGGGAGAGAGAGAGAGAGAGAGGGAGGAGAAACAGAGATCGGAGGACGGAGACAAAGATAGATAGAGAGAGATAAGGCGAGAGAGGCAGATAGAGCAAATAGAGAGAGAGAGAGAGGGAGCGAGTGAGAGAGAGAGAGAGAGAGAGAAACACACGATTGGTTTTAACGCGCTTTAATACTTTTGGGATCCAGGTTCATATGGTTTTTAGTGAGCCTCCGAAAACAGCGTTAGAGGGAGAGAGCGAAACGAGAGAGAGAGAGAGAGAGAGATAGAGAGAGAAGAAAGAACACACCAAGGAAGCAAGGAGGTAGATCCTGTCGGGCACGAGAATTCTTGTGGGTGATGTTGGGGAGTTTACCGCGTCTCCTGGCAAATTACAAGCCAAGCTTCTCGAACAAACACGCTGGCGTGGGCTGAGTGGCTCCCCGTTCAGTGGGAGACAATGCTGCCATCGACTGAGCCTGTCTTTCCAATAGATGATTAGTGATGAACATACGCTTCCGGACGTAGCAGGAAGAAACATATGGAGCTGTTGGCTTGGAATCAGTCTGAAGCTATCAACACCTGCACACGGGGACGACTACTTATCCATCGTTTCAGGTTGTGCTCCGTTGCTGAGGTCCTATTGAAGCATAGTATTTGTGGGGCGAGTGCTGGGGCAAAGCATGACATAACAACCCTCAACTTTGGCGGTGGCTGATGAAGTCCGAAGCGCCAGCTCTATGTCGGCTGGAGGTAGCTTTGCCTGTGCCATTGAGTGCTCAATTATGGCGACCACACTATGCTTGCCCGCAGCTGCTATCAATGCATAACATCGGGCCGCCACCAAATCCCGGTTAGGGGGCCCTTCCCACTGCACATTCCCTTTATCAGCGTCCACGATCCCATGAGGGCAAATCAGTTGCGGCTGAAAGCGCGAGCACGGTGATGCTTCCAATAGAATCTCGTCCTCCCCCTCTAGCTGTCTGCTTGTCTGCCTGTATGTCTTTCTCTCCGATTGTCTGTCTGCCTGCTTGCCTGCCTGTCTGTTTGTCTGTGTTTCTTTGTTTCGTCCTCTTCTTCTTCTTCTTCACCCGTTCTTTGCCTTGCTCTGCTTTGCTTTGCAGGGACTTCACCCATCGCCTCTGTCTCTCCCTCTGTCTGTTCCTCTTTGGGTCTGTCGGTCTGTCTGTCTCTATCTCTGTCCCTGTCTCTGTCTGTATGTTTGACTGCGTGAAGCTAGACTGGCAGCATGAATCACAAGTCAACGGCTTCATGATGCTAGAGAATCCGGATGGTGATCACACTGTGCACGACTGCCTTAACCATTGGCATAGCCAAGCTGCACCACATGCACTGGCACTCAGCGTGCCTCTGCCCTTATTCAGCTTCTGACATGACACTCTCCAGATATGCCAAACTCGCACCGCGCACCATCGCTACCAGTGCGCGATGGACACAACGTTATCAATTAGCCTTATCGGGGCCATTGCCGAGCTTTCTTGCCCTCAACGTTGCCGGGCTCTCGGATCATCCAGCCAGCGCGATCCAATCTGGAGAGTCAAGAGCATGGTGGTGCACAGATTATGGCCAGCAGCCTGGAGCGATGAGTCACTCCAGAAAGTCATTGAGTATAACTCGCACATCCTGTGCTATCACATGTATGATTCGGAGTAGCTGTGCATAGCTGCTCGTCTGATGCCCAGCGCTCGAGGGGTGGCATTGGCACCGTGGGGGCCAGGTAGCGCAAGGAACGCATTCGAATCTTCTGCAAACTTAAAGGTCAAAAGCTGGCTCCTTCTCTCTTCTTCTTCTTCTTCGGGCTTTAAGGGGTCCTATGACCCCTTGCAGGCAGAGCCGCAGCCCACGCAGGCGCGCAGATGTCTCAGTCAGGTCCCTCTTTCTTTCTCTCTCTCTCTCTCTCTCTTCTTTTGTGGGTCATGCAAAGCCCTGAGCCCCTGCGGGAGCTAGGCCCCAAACCCGCGAGGTTCGGTCACTCTCTCTCTCTCTCGCTCTCTGCTCGCAACATTGCTCTGATCGCTACTGCCAAGTCCGCAAATCACCCAACGCTCCTTGCCACCAGCGGCAAAGTCCACTGCGATGATGTCCTTGATTCTTGGGGAGAACCCAGGCTATGGTGCAAATGGTATAGACCTTAGGCATCTAGTATGAAGGGTTAAGTGGTCAGACCGTTGGGATGAAGGAAGCTAAGAGTTCTGGGCCTGCCAGGGGCCTTATCAGGGCTTTTACTTTTCTCTTAGACTGTCGTCAATGTAGCAGTATTAGGCTAACTAAGCAACATAGCGCTGCGATGCAATAACACCTTGCAAAGTTTACATGAAGGCTGGAAGATTAGCCGTGTGAGTCAGTGAGGTAGGCGCGCAAGAGTTTAGTTTCTCCAGGCTTTAGGCATCCCAAGAACAATGTAGATTGTAACGGTGCAGGACGTCCTGCGGCGGTGCACCCGCAATATTCACACCCCTGGACCCCCGACCGCAAAAATCAAGCCAACAAGGCTTGAGAAACAGCTTGGCCAAGCCTGACTATACTTCTTACGCTGCTGAATTGTCACAGCAACGCAGGTGGTAAGAATCCCGCTTGGGAACGTGATTGTGAGCCTCTTGACCCCACAAAGTCAGCCAAATTCTGACAACTTCAAGCCCCAAAGTCCTAAATCCAGAACCCTGCACTGAGGGTGGAGAATCAAATCAAAAAAACAAGTATCAACAACCAAAAGGTGAGGAAAAACACCACATAGGCATCCACAAAATAGGCACTGGCGTAGTAGAACGAAGCTAAATCCGGTGATCGACCAAAAACTAAAAGCGACTTAAAACTCATGAAAACTCATAAAAATGATGAATATTGATGAACAACCATTAAAGCTGATGAGCAACAATGAAAATGGTGAAATGATGAAAATTCAGGCGCGACAATGAAAGCAATGAAAAGTGATGCAAAGTCATGAAACATGACAAAAATGATGCAAAATCAAAAACATAATGATGAAACATGATGAAAATAATGGGAATACTCAAACTGATGATACCCATAAAAAATGACGAGAAATTATGACAAGTCATGAGGCTCCTCAAAATCATGACAAAATACCGAAAAGGCTGGCAAATGATGAAACATTATGGGAACTCGGGAGAACTCAAGAAAACTTATGAGAAATACAGGAAATTCATGAATACAATGGAAATTCATGAACCAAGATGCACAACCATGAAAACAATGAAAAACACTGCTGAAAAACGTAAAAAAACCATGCACCATGATGAGACATGATGGGAAATTATGGAAAACATGAAAAATGCAACAAAACATGTAACGACACATTGTGAAAAAGCTGAAACGTCATGAAACTGATTCAAAATGATGAAACAACACCATGAACATAAAATAACGAGAAAAAAAAGACCATAGACTTCATGAGACATCATGAGAAACAGTGACAAACGATGAAAAACATGACAGGTGACAAAAGAAAATAATTGTCTATGAATAGATGAATAGATACGAAGGAAATTTATTAACCATTGGGGGGGGGGGGGGTNNCCCCCCCAATTGCAAAACCTGGACAAAGATTTCAACATGCTTTTTTCCGCCGCGTTTGATCTGGCAAGGTGATGTGATCGATGATTAGAAGGGGATGAACATGATCAAAAATGCTTGCGTAGTAGAACTAAGCCAAACCTGGAGATCAAAAAAAAGCGGTTGGCGTAGTAGACACAGCTAGGGTTACAAGCATATGACAGCACTCGCGTGTTAACACGTTTTACAGCTTAGGACATGTTCGCAAGAGCGATTACACAGCAAAGCAAACCTCTGTTGAACTAGGCTTTGCTCTTGAAACTTCCTTGAGGCCTGTTTCCCTGGCATCCTATGCTTGTTGTTGCTTCAACTCTTCATGTTGTACTTAGGTTCTCTCTGTCCTTTCAGTCTGTCCTGCTTTGGTTTATTTGCTTTCTTTGTTTCACTGGTTCTTTTCTTGTTCTTCCTTTATTCGGTTATTTCATTCTTTCTCTCTTTCCTTCGTTCGTTTCTTTCCCTCTCCGGCTCGGAGATCCAATTTGTTTTTTGTTTTAAATCCCTGCTGGGACGGCTACTACTATTGAGCTTTATTACTAAATTCATTTGTTTGATACCTATTTGTTTTGTTGATGCCTATTTGTTCTTTTAATCCCTCTCCCCTGGCCTGCAACTCCTTGATGATGTCGGGGACGCTCGGGCGAAGCTCGTATTTCAGCAACCTACTTGCAGGGCTATCTTCAGCTTGCCATTGAATTGGCGCTTGATATCTCGTGAGTTGAGATCGAAGGGTTGGAAGCCATGCCGTTGTGCGAACCAGACTTTCGCATTTGCATAAAGTGAGGGGCATCAACATAACCTTAGAGAAGCCCTGTGGTCGGTAGGGTCTGTAAGCGTGATACAAAACGTGACATGCAACAGCGCGCCAGGCTGCCAATAAATGGTGCACTTTGGAAGCTCATGTGCGAAGAGTGCCTTTCGAGAACTTCCCCATGGCCCAACCTTTCCCGCCCCCAAGCGCCATCCAAGAACATAACATAGCCCAAAACTCCATAAACCCTAGACCCTGTACATCCCTGTACCATCAAACCCTGAATCCGATAAGGAAGAGCCGAGCAGCATTTGAACCACAAGCTTGTCTGTCCGTGTCTGGTTCTCCGGTGGGGGGATTGTTGTGTCGTTGAGTGGGTTGTAGCCGATGACGTGCTCGCCAGATCGATCATTCTGGTATGGAGGAGGTTCTTAGCGCAGATGTCAATCAGTCAGGCAAGCGCAACGGTCAACACGAGCGCCCCCTTGCGCAGCCCAACGCCTGCCCCCTTTTCATTGAGGCACAGGGTCACTACTTTGAGTCCAGGAGGCTAGAACCTAGAAGTTAACCGTCATACCAGCCTGGAAATAAGGTAACACCCGGGCTGGAAGTGCATGTAAAGACTCAAGGTTACCTTCCGAAGTTACTGGGGTCCATCTCGGCGGACACCCTGCAGGCAGATTCTAACGGGCATCCGGCTCTTCCTGTATAAGAACGGATCCTTATTATTAGGGCTGAGGGGCCGAAGCAACCCAAGCCCGCACAGGTAAACTTTCAATACCTGGATCTGCAAATCCCAAGTGAGAGGGTCTCTGCCATCACTACCCGCACGATTTTTCTATTCATGTCCAGTCCGCCCATATCAGACGCGGAATGTCCTAGTCCACTACGACTCCTTGCCCACGCAAAACTCCTAACCGCCCAGCGGCGCTTGTACAGAAGCAGATAGAGGATGGTACCCAAGGCCCATACATCGCGCGAAGGACGAGATATAGCCTCCTCATCTTGCAAGTAAACCTCAGATTTTGGAGACGGTGCTCGTTCAAGATTGGTGGTGGGAAGGCTGGCGTAACACGAGGAGGAGGAGGAGGGAGGAGGAGCAGTAGCCATTGTAGCGGCTGTGTTCTTGGTACTGCTAATACTGTTACTACAACTGGCGGTTGTCGTTGTAACGCCTAGTAGTACTAGAGCTTAGTACCATTGCGGGCGCTACTGCGGAATGTGGCAAGCATGCCTCTTCTAAAGCAACTCCTTGCTGCCTGGTGAATGCATCGATACGCCGCAACGAGGGGGATTCTGCCAAAGGGACATGCCATGCATGCGAGGGGGTGGTGAATTGGCAGTTGTGCACCAGGCCACTTCTGGCTTGAATTTCTGTGAGAATATCCTGTGTCCCCAGACTGACTCACCAGAGTCTCAAAGCCACGCATGCTCGTTCTGGTGTGTGCTGTTTGCTTCTGGACTTGTGCAGGCGCCACAACGTTGGCACCTTGCGCTGTAAACGGAAAGTGTCATTCATGCTGTGTTGGCAGCCAAAGCAACCTCGGGAGCCATGTAGCCTGGCGAGCCAGAAATCCAGCAGTCATCCGGATCTGACATGTTGCACACCAAGCCGAAATCAATGACCGCTGCGAAGCATTTTTTGTCCTCGCAAGTTTTTTCATGAGGGCAACTTTCATGCTTCTCACCCCATGTGCAGTCAACCCTGACTCTTCCCCATCTTCTAGTGTAGGGGTTGCTACAGGTATATTGTGGCAGTATGAGGCTCCTCGCAGTTTAGCATGACATTCTCCGGCTTCAGATCTGTGTGGAGCATGCCTCTCTCGTGGATGGCATCCACACCCTTGACCACATCCAAAAACAAGGCCAGGACGTAGGCCTTGGTTGTCGCAAGGGACTGAGCCCTTTGGGAATTTATGAAGAATCGGTCAACCTAGATTTGCTATGATTTTTGGCTCTCCCACCTTTATACTTTATACGTGTTCCATACTGAACCTCAAGAGTTGGAAATGCACACCTCAGCCTGCACGGCCAAGCCCCTGCAGCGCAGAAGAAACTGCTGGAATCTAAGAGGCCATGTGAGCCATAGTCTAAAGCTAGTATTCCCCTTTGATAAACTTCTAGAATAATTCCCTATATACTCCCCTATCGGACGGAAGGCTCCGGTAGATGTGAAAATGTCCGTGTATCACAAAAAGAGGCACTTGGTACAGAAAAGAAAGTGCTTTTTCACCTGAGAGGCCATCGAGAGGCCTTTCACCTTCGACCAGCACAAGTGGTAACCTTTGCACCCGCTGTTGCTGGAGCAGCCAGTGCTGCCCTCGCATCCTTGAGATGAGATTTGCTCTTGTTGGAGTGGAAAAAGCAAATGGAAACTTACATGGAAACTGGTTTGTTGGGATATGCAATTACAAAGGTTTGAGCGGACATTACCCCCATAATGGAGAAACACATGAGTAGCATGAACAACGAAATCGAAAGTGGGGCTAAACAGTGGTTTGTAGGGTTGATACAATGCCAGAATTCCCAAAAGAATTCATAAGGTACTCACATCCTTGACAGGTACTGCCGAAGGTTCTTGCCACCACCACGTTTGCTGCTACCCTTTTTTCTGCGCTCGCTGGTGCCATTGTTGTTGTTGGCTGTATTCCGGGGCCCGGTCGGAACGTGACAAGGTGAGGAGATGGAGATGAGGAGTCTGGCAGACCCGGCTGCGCTGGTTGGGACCAAGGTAGAAAGAAGCTGGACAGTGTCCTCTGCTGGAAAAAATAACACAGGTAGAAACTTCAGCACGCCAAAACCATTCAATAATTAGGTTCAAGTAGACAAGCCGGAGCTTGGCCGGGTGCAGCGGGCAGAACCAGGCAGAAGCAGCTAGACAAAAACGGGGAACAACAAACTAGAAAAGGAAGCCACAGGTAGGATAAAGATGTGGTTTCAAGTGCCCCCGGTATGAAGGTAATAGCCACGTGGTTTATGGAGAAGGCCAGATTCCTGGTACTTGGGTGGGATCAGCCAGCATCCTGGCTCTGGATGTGCTGCTGTTCAATCCGCATGGCAAGTTGAATGCGGAGCCAAACTTTGCATCAAAGAATGTCTGTAAGGTCTAGGTTTTAGGGATTAGGGTTCTGGTTGCGGAAAAATGAGGCTGCTGCTTGTTCGAGAGGTTCTTGGAGAGTTAGTTGCACAGCTAATCGCATCGCACCTTGGCTATATGTAGCTTGAAGGTATGCGTGTCAAGAACACGCGCCGAACACATGTAGGCCGTGAAACCCCATCGCCCAGTGAAGAACTCTTTCTTGCTTTCTGATTATAGTCCCCATTAAGTAGATAGCATATGGCTTTGGGTATATTATAATAAGACCCCCATACACCCCATATTCTATCTACTTAAGGGGTACTATACCTTTTAGCTGACTTGTCCCCACCTGTGACTGTGGGCGTGAACTTAATCTACCTTTCTGTTTCATACTTCCTGCGCTGCGTCCGCAGATGCTGCTTTCTTGCAATCCTATTGCTACGACGTCCAGGACAAACACAAGGAAGAAACAAGAATAGAGGAGGGGAGGAGCAAAAGGAGAAGGACGTCAGCCAAAGGCAGTGCTGTTATTGTAGGCACGACTGAGACCAGGGCGCAACCATACTGGTCTATTTCGATACTATGAACTTATCTTACTACCACACTCCTGCTATTGCAGTTCGGCCCCCACTCAAAGACTTGTGGATGTTTACTGAAACGTACGAGCAACCAGCAGCAAAAGTCTCACACTCCAAGACACGCAGTGTCTTGCACAACCAGATTCAACAGTTTGGCGATTTCTGAAAACTAGGGTTCAGAAATGCGGGCAACATCTGCATGTATCCCAGTACGCACCTGCATGATCCTTGCAGCCCCCTTTAGAGAGACGCCCTGCGCCACAACGTTTGCAACCCAGGATCTGCCGATGAGGCTGAAGAGGTCGCGGCCGTTCATGTACGGCATCCTTATTTCGCATCATGTCTTTGGCCTCCTACTAGCGGGTTCTGAACTGCAGCTTCATACTAGGCTGATACATGCTGATACCTTTTCATTTTTACATGTCTAGTCCCCCTTAAGTAGATAGAATATTGCTTTGGGTATATCATAATAAGATCCCCACATACCCCATATTCTATCTACTTAAGGGGGACTATAGGATTCTGCAAGGGTCTCTGGAATAGCTGGCCTAGCCGGAATCCTCAGAATGGCCGAGAATTGAAATCCAAGAAAGTTGTCAACCGTCGTCCCATAGCTAACCCCAAACCCAAGATTTGCGGGGAGCTCCTACTCAAGAACAATAAGTTGCAAAGCCATACTTACATGTTTATATAGTAATACTGAATATAGCAAGAACAAGGTAACACGTCCTTGAATGA
>CAJNIZ010013025.1:0-68448 GCA_905231905.1 Symbiodinium pilosum
CGAAACATACTCCCGAAGCATACCCCAATCCAACCATCCTCGAAAGGGCACTCCTTTTAACGCAAATACCCATATATATATATATATGTACACATGTAGACGCATCATGGCTACGGGGTCCTTTATTTAGGGGGTTGGGATTCCCGAAGTCCTCCTAGTAGTAAGGCACGCAACTCAGCCAGTCAAGACCTCAAAATCCAGAGTTGCCCCCCGTTCTGAGCTGCTGATCCAGACATCCGAAAAAACACCATAAAGCCCAACCACCCCACTCACGCTCAACCCCTACATGGGCCCTCACAGTCCATCGCGTTTACTGTGAACTCTGCACTTCTGAAGGGGGGTTCTGAGAATTCTGACCAGCCGCATATCAGGATACTTTCTGGCGCACCTCAAGAAGGACTGAAACTCTCCTGTAGAACTGACATCCCAGTACCCTTTTAACCCTACACAAGATACACAAGCTCCCAATGACCTCCCTCAAACCAGACGTCGTGCTCAAGCTTGAACGCCTGTGAATTAAAGGGCTCTGAATTCAAGTCTCAGGCTCGGTCGTACTTTGCCGTTGGCAGCTTGCACCTTGGATCTTATAGCAGTAGATACCGAGGTTTCTTGCCCTTCAAGACGCCAGGCCCTAGGCCTCAAGGATATGTAGATGACAAGGGTAACATGGGGTCGTTTGTAGGTATCATAAGCTTAGGCTAGTTGAACGAAGGTCTTAGAAGAATTTTGACTCGGTCTGTGTACGGGCTATATAGAGAGTCTTGGGGCTCTGGAAGCCGGGAGAGGGCTTGAGGTGAAGCTATTGAAAACAATGGGAAGGATGATTTGGAGCTCCTTGTTGCACAGAGCATTGCAGGGATCCTATCTTGATGTTTGCAGAAGGTTCTTGTGCAAAGGCCATCTCGCCAACACACATTTTGGTCAACAACCGTTCCGGCCTGGCTCGAATAACGGTAGTATCTGTTGATGTCTGGAAGAATCATGTTGTCAGCATTCCGTGAAACGGAAAGAGCCGAAGTATTTGCGACATGGTGATGTTTGGGGTATCTGGTTTCACAGGTACCGCACTGTTTCTACCTTTGCCGCATCTTCGCCCGGCAACGCCACCGAGACTGGGAGACGCGAAATCTCCGAGCCTGGAGTAGAGTTTAAACAGTTTTTCTGGTCTTTGAGTACCCAAACTCATACATATTCGCGACCGAACCCTTATCTATATACCAGCACAAACGTGATTGAAAGAGCGTCCACATGTTTGTGAGGAGTTATGTTGCAGCCAGTTGGGATGCCCGGCCCTTCGTCACTTGGATCAACTTAAAGCAGGGCGGCTGTTAAATAGCGTTTTTTCAAACTAAGGAATATACTGGGAGTGTGTAAGGGCTCTAGGGGTCAATCTCAGGGTCAATCTTCAGGATTGAAAGAACGTTTTTGAGCAAATCCCAAGCGCTATCCCTTGGGTTCAGGCTTGAGGGCTTAAACAAAGGTTCCAAGACTAGTGTCGGACCATTTTCAGATGCAATCGAGCTATAGGCCAAACAAAGGGGGGCTGTATACAGGATGATATAGGGGACGATTATAGGGCTTATTAAGGGGATACTAGGAGTTTAGATTATGGGTCAATTAGAGTTGACCTCACGAGCTGGGTTTGGAGGCCGTTTACGCCTTCTCCAGCATGCCAACTGCTTAAGGGGGAGTGGGAAAGTAAAAATAAGTAGCATTAGAGGGGTATGTATGGGGATTATATAGGCTTGCCATTCCTGTCCCCCAGAATTTGGGAAACCCCTAAGCCCCAGATCTGAAATCCTTAGCCTCAAAAAAGGAGCTGTAAAAAAAAAACTTTAACCCAGAACCCCAAGCCCTTTTGTCAAGCCCGAAAATCCTGAGGCTTCAAGCTTGCCCTGCTTTGACGTCCATGGCGGTGTGCACTTGTGTCTTACTGGCGGTTAGAGTCGAAGGTCGAGCTATGGGCCCCTGGTGTAGGCCCTTAAACCTGGCGTGTTAGGATCCAGGAAACAGGTAGGGGACCATACCTTTGGTGCTTGGAAGGGAATGGATCCGCATAGTCCTCCCTTTGTAATCCGCGATGATATTGTAGGGTCCATTTCTTATTGTTCCTTATACTCTGAACCCTGAAGCCCACAAAACCCTGAACCGTACATCCCGCGGTAGTTGGCATTGACTTTTACTTCTCCCTATCCCTTGAGCCCTCATCCCAAAACCCTACAGTAGTTTCCACGTCCTTTTCCATTGTTGCTTTCCCCTACTGGTGCTTAAGGGGGAGTGGGGGAGTGAATGTAGCTACCATTGTAGGGGTATATATGGGGATTATAAAGAGATTTATGATGGGGATCCACTCCCCCATTCTCCCTTAAGCACCAGTAGTTCCCTACTAACAACCAGCAAGGTTTGACTTGTCGCTTTTGGCCAGTGCCTTGGTTGCAAGTGGTTAATTAGCACGTTGTTCATTTCATTGGCATTGCCAAGAATATGGTTGAGATTGGTACCACAGTTGCGGCTAGTATTTTATACTTACTTTGCTAATATATTTCTACGGGTCTTAGTGTTGGGCAAAATCCAGAGTTCTTGTTGGGGGAGCCGCATACATGATAGTTTCCATAATTCAGGGTGCTTCAACATAAACCCCAGGTGCAGAAGCCCTCCCAGGAATCCACGCAATTGGGGTACGCAAGTATTGTAAACTGCCAGGTCAAGTCAAGTCTCATGTCTACCCCCTGGCCCCACGCGCATCCCCCACCCACAGGGAACCACACCCCAAACAACTGGGTGACTATTGCACATCATAAATGATATTCAGAGTAAGTTGTCCTTTCTCATTGGCCGGTTTCTTGGTCAGGGACTGGTCGGGGAGCATAAGAACATGCACCATTTCCAAACACGAACTTAAAGACTACCAGTAACAACAGATTCGCTTTACCAGTGAGATGTTAGCTGTCATGCAGCTTCTTGCAGGCTCATGCGCAACATTGGCAACAGCCGTGCAGCGACCAGTCCAAGCATATGCCTTTGCCACAGCATGGCACGGTGCTTACTGTACAAGACCACGAGCAGCCAGCTAGGGCATCCCGCAAGCTATGGTAAGCTTCCATCATTTGCATGAGGTTTGGGATCTCCGTGCGACTGGACTCAGAAGAGCATGCCTGGCTTTTCCATGGCTTATGCCGGCTGTTGTCAGACAGCTCCCTGATCAACACGTGGCCGACTGCGTTAGCTGAAGCTGACGCTCAGATAAAGAGCAAGATGCACCTTTCTGGGTTGCTTGCTTGAGTAGCGAGTCTTCAGTGAGTGGCTGCACTGCTGCTACTATCTGAGGAGGTTGCCGCCAAGCTGCGGGAGGAGAGTCGCTTGCCCTGGCTCCGCTTCACTGTCATTCCCTCATTTTTTGTTTTACTGCGGTAGAGCAGGTTTTGATGCATAAGGATTTTCAAGGAGTTATATGGGTGGTTGTCAAAACCATGGTCCCTTTTTGGGTACCCTGGATGTTAGGTGCCGTATTAAAATAGGGATCCAAAAGGAGACCATAATTTTGACAACCACCCATATACTTGATAGATGACCCACGGTCACAGTTACCTCTCTACCTCTCAACTTGAGCCATAGGCTGTTGGCAGTAAGCCAAAGTGGACTCCACACCTCGAGAAACCTCGAAATCCTACGAGCTCCAAGTCCAACTGAACTTCAATGAAGCAACAAACATGGGCCTAATGTTCTTGAAGTCCAAGCCGAACATCCTCCAGTTGCTAAAGAGCCCCTATAATGGGAACCCTAAACCCTAAATTTGGTAGTTTCCATTTCTTTTCCATTTTCCCAGTATAACCCCTGTATAACCTCCAATATACTATAGTATGCTATAATATGCTATAATAGCAGTTTCCATTTTCAAGAAATCCTCAGGTCAACTTTGGCATGCTCAAGTAGAACGTGGTCGGGACGAGCAGCCACTGTCAGTCCAGGGCGGAGCAGGGGGCCCGCGGCCTTCGCCAGGCAGGGATATCTGGGAAACATATTGGGATAATGGAAAAGAAAATGGAAGCTACTATTATAGTATGTTATAGCATACAATGCTATATTGGGGGATATCTAGGGAACATGTTGGGATAGTGGAAAAGAAAATGGAAACCACCATTATAGTATGTTATAGCACACTATAGTATATTGGGGGTTATATAGGGCATAGAGTGGGATAATGGAAAAGAAAATGGGAACTACTATTCTGAATAGAAATTTCCATTTTCTTTTCCATTATCCCAAAACCCTAAACCCTGAATAGTAAATATTCAGGGTTTAGGGTTTAGGGCTCAGGGTTTTGGGCTTCAGGGCTGAAGAGTTTAGGAGTTTAGAGGGAAGGTTTCGGGGCTTCGGGCTCAGGGTTTATTAGTATGTGAGCCATAATCCACATTCCTTAACAGGGGTTTGTATAGGGGAGTACCATAGGGTTATTAAGGGGGATACTAGGAGTTTAGATCAAGCTCATGTGGGGTCGGGGTGTAGGCCTATACGGTTTGGAGCCTTGGTTTTTTGGGGGTTTACAGGCATGAATTAGGGCTTCAGGATGGAGGGCTCAGAGTTTGGCCTGGGTAAGGTTACATCCGTACAAAATTGTCGCGTATTATTATTCAAGAGAAGCTTGAGGACGGGGCCTCCAGATGGATGGTCTAGGGCATATGCCTTTCTACCAAATCCCGAGTTTTGGATGGGTCTTGCTTTGTTGGGTAGGATGATGTGGGGGCTCGTTTGTCCTGTATACACCAACTTCTGAAAGCCATACCTGTTGTGTTGTGATGAAGATCATGTCGTGGAGTTCGTAGTGCTGGAGATGCTACGTACTACGTAAAATAATGACAGTCCTCCTTTCGAGCATCCCTTGGATTTTTGAAGGGGCCTTGGAAGTTAAATGCGTGTTGCCTGCAGGCAACACCAGGCTATGTGGGCATTCAAAAGCCCACCTGGGGTTCAGGCATGGTTGAACCATATGTGTTTTCCAAAATGCACATGTAGTTAGTGGTTCAAGTTCCAAGGCGGTGGTTGCGCGGCTAACGGGCTCAGCATTTGGAGGACAGATGTTTTGTTTATCAGCTGTGCTGCCAAGATGACATAAGATGCCCATAGCCCTGAACGTAAAAAGCGCCCCCCCCCCCCCCCCCCAAGTTTCAGATAGGCGAAAGCTTCAAATTTTCGAAAAAATTGGCAGGTACCTTGGGGCAGCTGCTGGGTCCCGTGCGAGAGGTCAAAGCCTACCTGGTTTGCCATGAGCTGTGCAGGAGATGGGCAAGTTAGAAAGCATTAAACCTGGTGTTTGCCTGAATCTCTTGATGTTGCGCGTTCATTCTAAGAGTACTCAGTTGACAACATTCCCTTCAAGTTCAACAGCCTTCTCCTTTTGCTGCACTTCCGAAGCTTGGTGTTCATGGCTGTCATAAATGATGATTTTCTGTTCGCCTGGGTGTCGCATCTTAGGGCGGTCAGTTGACTTTGCAGTACCCAAGGCCACTGGCATGAACAGAAAGGCCGAAGAATGCATGCCCCTGTGGAGGAAGCTGGAATGGAGCCATTTCCATGACAGACTGGCATCTATTTGGGACGCCACCTCCACTCGATCTCTGACTACGACGCAGTTTCTTGAACTAATCGTGGACCCTGAGGATCCCGTGAAGTCGCAGCTCCAGGACAGCGGCAGAAATGCCCCGAGATGATCAAGACCGAGCGGTGCAGAATCTCCTGCAACATACGCCTTTGACCCTTGTAGTAGCCCTGATAAATCCCCGAAAATGGTCCTCATATCCTTCTCCTTCATTCCCCGCGACCCTCCAGTACGTTGAACTTTGATACTTGCAGGACTTCTCCTCGCAGTGGATCTACGGTCTTGGCTGTCCAGTGATCCGCATCAATTGGTTCTACAACCAGGCCTTAGAATATACTATAGTTACAATATTATACTATAGCATACTATAGTATACTAATATTCTATCATACTATAATATATATATATTAAACTGTATTATACTATGATATACTATACTGATATTTTACTATATATTGCTTTATTAGACTATATGTATGTATTATACTGTATTGTATTATATTTCGTTATAGTCTACTATCGTATACGAATGTTATACCCTTAGATACCTTGAGTCCTGTGGGCCTAAAACATTGGTTTGTCACACGCCTGGGGCGGCCCTCCTGCGACAAAGGCTTTGTAAAAGAGGGATGAAGCCTTGATAACTTTGTCTCTTCAGCCCAGGCCCACAGGGGGCGACAGTTTTGTGACAGCTGGGAACTGGAAACAAGGAACGCCTTCGAACCCCACATTATGAACAAATTGATGTTCCAAAAAAGTACGGATCTTTTGTGGAAGCCTAGTTTGAGTTCAGAAATGCCCAGGTGAGCAGCTTCAAGAAACATAGGTACCAGAGGCAGTACTAGGCGGAACAGCTTTCCGCGTAAGGGCGTGGAAGCTGTAGTTCCGTCCGCGGAAGCTGTCATGTAAACGTGCCTTTGACGGCACACTCGCCAAAGGGTTTCTGAACGGGTTCTGTCCGATGGCATGCTTCTCTGGAGGTAAACCTTTCCTGCAACGCTAAACCGCGGAAGGCTGGCGGAAGCTGATAACATCCGTCAGGGGTTGAAAATCAGATCGCGCGGAAGCGAGACTTGCTTCCACAGAAGCTGTCGCGGAAGTGTTGGTGGAAGCGATTGTTCCCACTCGGGAACCGCATATCTGTATTCGAAACCACTCAGTTGGCTCTTTTTTTCAGCCAGGCGCTGCACCGACTGGAGTTTGCGGTGTCGCAGATGCCTTTGGAGCCTACGCCGCTGAAGAATCTCCCTCCAGTCAGCCGACCGCTTGGCAAATAGCAACGAGAAGTGCAACATCCTATATGGCATCATATAGCATTTGTACCGCAAATGTCTGCTGCAGCAACACCAGCAGCACCAGCAGCATGAGTAGTTAGCATTTCATGCTAGCAAACTTAGCAAAGAATTCATAGTCCATGTGTGAACAAGGATCGACAGCATGCATGAATGCTTTGGGAAGATGTTGCGGGGATGAAGATGTCGCCAAGACAGTTTCCGTTGCATGCTGATCCCTTCTTGAAAAGGTCAAGTCACAAAAAGCATCTCGAAGACGGGAGTTGGCTTTGGCTATGAGGGTCACGCTGCTTCCGCGACTTCTGAGGCACGTTTTTAGATTCTTTCACTATCAACGCCAAGCACAGTTACCCCTGCTTTTAGCCCACATCGATCTTGATCTAGACTGTGTGCACCAGAAGATGTTCTGCAAGAAGTCTACGTGTCTCTGTTTTGCACCACTGGTTGCCATCGAAATTCGAATTGTTTTTTGGATTCCGCGGGTCCCTGCCAGGTGGGCGTCAGCAACCAGGAAGCCAAGAAGGCCAGTCAGAAAGTCGAACTAAGAGCATCTTCCGCTCCTAATCATAAGCAATAAGCTGAGGTGCTTTCTTAAGCCTGTGCGGTGCGACGGCTAGATCTTGGAATGCAGCAGAAGCTTTCTTCAGGTGTCATTCAAGTACTGGACTGGCACCTTGGTTGTGGACATCCACAAGACGGGCTCCGACACTCCTGGAAGGATGGAGATCGAACTTACTGGTGCAGAGGAAGGCCTAGCAACCATCACGTCCATTTTGCTGAGTTATCCCTTCCCTCAAATATCAAACATACAACCCCAATCCTCCAATGTCCAACATTCCTTTCAAGAGACCTAATACTGTGGGATTGTCCGGCTATCTTACTATGTCATCGCGTTGAATTGCTGACGCCGCTGGAAACCAGAATGGAGACTGTGATGCTGCATATGGGTTCCAGTGTGTTCTACATCAATGAAGAAATTCAGACTGCAACAAATCCCGCAAAGCATTGATACTGGACAGTCCGCGCCACATCTCTGCTGCCGCCCGGCGTTGATCGACCTGTCAAGGGGCGGCAGGACCAGCCTGCTTTGATCCAGCTATGGCATTTATAGCTATAACTATGATATGGCAATTGCTGCTCAGAATGCGCTTGTACGCTGCTTACTGGTCTACGCTAGTACGCTCAACGTACATGGACGTGAAGGAAGCAGATCTGCCTTCTGGCCTGGCCTTCCTGATCCTGGGGCCCAAGCTTATGCAGTGGCCCCTTGTCCGGCTCGAGGTGCGGGTTTTGCACGCAAACTTGGGCCATCTACGCCCTGGTCCAAAAGACTTCTCTTACCGCCTTCTTCTCTAAGACTCTCAAGCCTGCGTGATCTCTTGACGTGAATAATTTCGGCAGGTCGCGCAGCCTCTGGACTTCTGGCTAGGCTGGATTGCCGAACCCGCTTGGGGCCTTGCCTCCATCATCTCAGAGAGAGACATCGTTGAAGCTATCGCTACAGGAACCAGCACATTCTCGGGAAACTGCCCAACTTCTGGATGAGCAATGCAGGCATGCTGCGAAGCTCAGCTGCACCTGCTGCAGAGGCAGATGCAGCGAAGGCGCAGCAACCAAAGCCACATGCAATCCCTGTATACTCTCGATATATTCCTGTGGTTCATGTGGCTTGTGCTGGCCGCAGGGGGTAACTTGAAGGCCCAATGTGGATGGAGGAAGGTTACACCGCCCTAAAAACCTCATGGCCATCTATAACCAAGGAATGAAGTACCTCAGATTGAGTATGAGAAGTGGTGCAAGATTTCCTCCATCCACCGGACAGCGACCCGTACAGTAAGCCAGTTCTGGACGATGACAAGGCCCTGAGTTTTGGAAATGGCCATGGACTGAGTTTCGTCAGCTGACCCCCCTGCCTCAACCCTGCTGCATCCATACCACCCGTAGCCTATGAAACAGAAGGTTTTCACGCTTTCACGCGAACTCGGGCTTCGTTGCCTCTTCTTAAAAGGGCCCGATGCTTGTTAGCAAAAGTTGCGATATCTTCTACTGTATTGTAAGTGCGGCCTAGGAGTCAGTCCCCACATGATTAGTACTCGATTTGGCCAGGCCATTGGAGACATGCTGGAAGAGGGACAGCTCCCAACTGGCGCTGCAATGTCAAGTCTCTTGCAGGCCGCATTGCGACTCAGGGGTTATACAGGCGATTTCAAGTCTCGCCTGGGTGAGGCTCAGGGGTTATGCAGGCGGGTTATATTGGGGTTATACAGGGTTATAATGGTTTTGTAAGGGGTTATATGCAGGGTTCACTACTACTTCTACAGCAGCAACTCACAGGGAGAGTCTTGAGTTATTGAGGCATATGTATAGATGTGCTGCGGGCACTCCTCTGTAGAGCAGCTGATTTGGATTCGCTATTGAAGCTGCAGGGACACTGCTTAGTGCTGCCATCTGGAGGCCCTCACGATCCCCTTGAAAGATGAGGGCTGGCATGAGCTCACCTGCGCTGTCCTCAGCAAACATGGGCATTTTCAGAACAGGCAGTGGTCCTTCGGACTCCAAGTGATCATAGTTTCGGAGGGTAACTTGCACACCAGGTTGTGCCAAACAATTGACCAGTTCGCTCGGGCAGTCTGCCACCTTGGTTGTTCAACCCTCAACGCCTTCACAACCTGCGCACATGTTTCCTCCTCTTCCCCACTGTCAAAGTGTGTCAACTGCTTCATTCAGGCGAGCCCCCAAACCAGTAAATGCTCCACGTCTTTTGACCAGCAAGCTTGGGGCCCACACTTATAACAAAATCAAGGCCTGTAGGACATGGTCCTGCCCACGAGCCAGCCATCGATTTCGCTGCCTCCTTGCCGGGTCAGGAAGACCTAATGTTTTGAAGGAATATAGCTCAGAATCCCTAAGAGATTTCCCAGTCATGCCCCTTTAATAGCCTAGTTCCTGAGTTCCTCTGACCCTATATAAGTCCTAAACCCATGATAAGATTGCACTTTCCATTGTAGGCAGAGAGTCCCAGCAGCCTACGTGAGTAGTATTTCATTTGGGGATACTATGGTACCCGATATAGAGTAAGATTATATCCTCCTTTCGGGGTATAGTATCGTATATAAGGCACATAATCTTACTGGCCTTAACCACCAAAAAAAACTTATATAACCCCAATATAGCCTATAATATAGTAGCTTCCATTTTCTTACTGGGTTTAACCACCCAAAAAAGACACTACCCACATTATCCCTAATGCCTATAATCCTCTATAGAATCACTGTTTCCATTTCATTCTCCATTGTCTTTTCCATTTGATTTTCCATTACTCAGGTGTGGAGTGTGCCCTGACACTGTGCCGATGGGCACTGAAGTTGCAAAAGGGGAGTGCCCTTCGCAGCTCACTTTTCAGGCACTTTTGCTTGAAGGTTTGTTATAACATACTATAACATACTATAATATATTGTAACATATTTACTATAATGTATGGGGTTTAGGATGGTTTAGGGGTTTAGGGTTGCCACTGGCAGCTGCTCAACTGTGTCAGATGGGTTTGTTGTTGCAGTTCTTGCGTCCTCCCTTCAGAAGTGGATGTCAACGCTAAGTTTCTGGGCGCTTGCAGGCCACTCCACGAGTTCTTGAGCAGCAAAGACAAATGGCAGCCTGATACAGGCCAAGCTGGTTTGAGCTCTTCCGTGCGCATCACTCTGAAGATCTGCTCCGCCACTCCCATTCAGCACCAGCGCCGAAGAGTCCGTCGCTTCAGGCATGGCCCGTGCTCGAATGCAAGTGGCGAGGCGCAAGCTGCCCTTCGCACTCCCCTGCCTTAGGGACCCTGGGACCTTCGTAGCGAAGTCTGCGCAATGCATCTCAGAAATTGGCTGATGTCGTCATGGAAAAGTCCATGCAGTCTAAAATCCTTCCAGGGCCCTGTTTAAGCCGTTCCAAAAAGCGTGCCAGGTGTTTGAATGGCCGCGCTTTCCGCACTCTCGAGCTGCACCTCAGCCGCTGTTAGTATGGTCCCCTGGCAGGTCTGGGCTTGAGCTTCAGTATTGCAATCTTCTTTTTCTTCTGCAGGCTGCAGGAGGCATGGAAAACTAGCTTGCACATTGCGTCCGGATCTCTGAGCGGGCATACCGTAGGCAGAATCATCCATCTCCAAGTTTTATTGGCAGGAAACTAGTCGCATGACTCTTCAAGAATTTGTGGCTCAGGGACTATGGCTTAAGGTTTCTGGGCTAAGGTCTCGCCAGAAGTCTCTGCATTTGTTGGGGTGGGCAGGTAGAATTTGGAGATACCAGCAGAGATCCCCATGTTTGCTGGGGTAGATCCGGCCTAAACCCTAAACAGGGACCCTCCTTTGTCAGTGATGCCCAGGTGGCGTCACTGCCTTCCCGTGGAGTTGTCCTATGAGTCGGCTCGCGAGGAGCTCGCCCGTGGGAGTCCTGTGGGATTAGTCTAGGGAACCCCCTAACTTGCTGGCGATTGGTAGGGAATATGTTATATAGGGATTACATGCCCTTATTCCCTACTAACAACCAGCAAGCTAACCAACCCCCACTTTACCGATTTTCCCCTGCAAGGTTCTACCTAATTAGCCTTGATCACAGCCAAACAAGCGTGGCTAAGGCTTAAAGGGGAACCTTGGGAGGTAGTATCGGGGTGTGGTAGCGTCACGCATGAGCTTAGGGCTCCCGGAGTAATGTGATGAGTTGTGCACCCTGATGCTTGCTGGGGAGGTTGTCACTGCGGGAAGTTTTGCTAATTGCGGCGCTCCCCAGGTATAGTCCCAAATGGTATCATAATCTGTGATCCTGAGGATGTCACTGAAAATTGAGAAATCGCCATGTCACAAACATGGCAGAAGCATACGTGGTGTCTTGAGCTTGGCGGCTTGGCGAGGATCCACAGAGCATCGCGTCGGTTGAGATGCTCCGAGATGTGCCGAAGAATGCCCGAGCCGATGTTCCAAGCGCCTTGCAGAAGCGCCTGCAGCTCGAGGCCGTAGCTCGGATGCAGCCGGAGCGCTGGAGATGAAAAGTGCCCTGTAGTCTTTGGTAGACTGAGGCTCTTCCGTCGGAAGGACATCGCCTGGCTGTTGCTGTCATCCGTGTCATGATGGGCCTGAGTGCACGTGGCCAGGCCTGAATCAAGTGCGTGTTTTTTTGCCGAAGCTCTTGCGCTGAACTGGTATCGGACTTTTGAGGCGTTGGCTCAGGCTTCTGTTTAGCAAATGCACTGGCAAGTTTTGAAGGGATGGTACTGCATTCCGGACCTCTGCCTTGCAGATTCCCATGTTGCCTCTGCTTACCACCGAACAAGCGCCCTGCTTTGATGGCTGTTGCAGGCGCTACAGCGTTGGGACGACTTTCTGGAGGCGGTTCGAAGCAATATGAGCCCAAGTCCTCTGCGGGTGGCCTTTGCCCAGGCCAGAAGTTCAGGCTTTTGGGCTTCGGCTTGGGGCATTCCGAGAACTGGTCTCGCAAGTGGATGATATGGTGTGGGTCTTGCTATAACAAGCAGAGCTCTTAGGGAAAGAGGTAGACCTAAAGCCTGAAGCCCGAAACCCGCAACTGTCACTAGGGAGGCCTGTCCCTTGCTTGGCACGCCCAACAAGGTATACTGGATTTGTGGTTCAGCATTGTGGACTCGTTTGAGGAAGGAGAGATTCAAACGGACGAAACAATAGCTCAGTACCAAGCAGTCTTTCTGGGCATACATCTTGACAATCTAACGGTTAATGGCTGCCAGAAACACGCGACGCACACCGCACAATTGTCCACCCATCGCTTAAAGCTGGCTTCCCCGGCACTACCGAGTCTCGACTGTCAACTGTTGCTTGCTACGTAGAATCTTGGAAATGACAAACTAGTGTTGTATACACGGAGAGGGAGAGTCAAGCCCCAACGCATTCCTTGGAGTGCGTATAGCGCATAGAAGAAGGAAAGTCAGCTTTCTTGGGGGAGGTTTCAATATTTACTGTATATACACCCTCAAAATGGTAGCCCCTAAACCCTAATAGCAACCCACTTTAATGGCATGGCATGCCCATCAGGCGTGGGGAGTGCTGGGTTCAGCACCGAGTTACCTCCAGGTGCCACTACGGCTTCCTTGGTCTAGAGTTTAGGGTAGTTACTGCACCATAATATGCGTATCTACCAAATCACAGGGTTTCCTCATGATAGTAGCTTATGTTAAGTTTGGGTACGGGTTTTACTACACCTTTGTGGGGTTTAGGACTTTAGAGTGGTTCAAGCTTGGAGGTCATGGCACTCTACTCGTTTGGAGTCTAGGCGACTATCAGGGGGATCTTACTTGTGAGAAATGCCAGTGTTTGCATGCGCTTTGAGCTTTCCCAAGGAAGAGGATTGCTGCTTTTTGTGCCGGCTAGAGTCATAGGGGCTCCTTCAAGATCCGGATGTTCCTTTGCCTTGGGGGCGGTTGCACAAGGTTGACATCACACTTGTATGTGAGAATAGGGTGATGACAACATTCTCGCATGTTTGCAAATCTTGCTCACGACTTGACTTTCAGCCGATCCTGTGTGAACACTGTGCTACCCTATTTGCAGACGGTGGTTCTGCACAGCATGATTAACAATTGGTTTCCGACGACATGGTGGCAACACTTGCTTTGCCAGTGGAGACATGAGGAGGTGGTGAAGCATGTCACTGATACATCGATGCGTTGCAAGGCGTGCCCAGATGGCTCCACCATGGGCTTCAAATGGAGTCGTGCAGTCCGCCGCGAATCATGCGTGGCAGCTTGCCAGTGCCCAATCCTCAAACAGTGGAGAGGGCCAGGTGCAAAATGCTGTGAAAAGATTGTTCAAAGAGTCTGCAGATATTACATCATCGTTTTTGCATCAGTATCTCGATGATTTCCACTACAACAGTTTGAATTTGTGAGCATATTCGGTTGTACAGATCAATTGGATGAAGTTGCTAGTGCAAGGCGGGGAAGCTGGCCACACACTGAACGCTTTATCTTTGGTCCTGGCTGGCGAGCTGTCAGATGGTGCAGGCCACGGAGAAGTGGGAGCTTTGTAAGCACAGCCAAGGAATCTACAGCTGTTGAGAACATCGTGCCCAGATATTGTTTTGGTAGATTCCTGTTAGATGATGACACCTCATAAGTCTGTCTAATTCGAGTACTCCGTGGCTTGTGTCGGGACATTAATCCTGCGCAATTGAAGGACTGCTGCTAGGATTGTGTCAGAGCAAGTTGGCAGGCGTTTTCCCTTGGACTTTGTGTTGGCATGCCTCCTCTTGTGAGCTGGCCAGGCGAATGCTTGCAACGAGCTATTTGGGCGGCTGAGGCAGCATCGCGCATCACTGTTAACGCTGGTTTCCAAACGTCTTGTCTTTTTGAGCTCTGCATGAGAGCGTGCTCTACAAGCACGTCCATGGAACACTGCAAGCTGTTGAGCTTCTGTCAGGCTGAAAGCTAGATTACAACTCTCCAGTTCCTCGAGGTAACATCGTCACTCTCTGCGTGCCAGATGCCATTTTGGGAAAGCGCCTCGATTGGCCTCTCAACGTTCTTCAATCCAAGTGAGGCCCACTGAACTCCCATACCTGAATAACGGCCCTTGTAACCCCGAAACACTGCGGGGTCACGCTGGGGCCCACGTATTCATCAACCCCACAGCAGCTGTAGGCAAATCTTCTCCGCGCACAGATGGGGCAGTTGACTTTCTCGCAGTCGGACTCCAGCAAGCAGCCAGCTCAGATCTGGAGTCTTTGGAGGACCTCTCACTGATGCGTGCAGGGGCAACACCGCATCTGAGCCGAAACGCTGCGCACTAAACAAAAAAAGGGCTGACGCGCAGGCGGATATCTGGCAGCACGCCCGAGAAGCCCCCCGTTACCTCCAGCCTCACCTGCTTACCATGACCCAGCGAGAACCAACCTACTCGTACGCAAGAAGGAACACTCCCCTCCTGGAGACCCAAGGGCAATTCTGGAGCCACAATCTTCAAGCAGTCCCAGTGCAGAGCAGAAATGTCATATTCATTATGGTTGCCACTGGGGCTAGAGCAGTGCCCAGGCAGTGGCAGGCGCTGAAAGAGCTGCTTCAAGACATCCAGGCCCCCGAAAGTAGAGACAGCGGTTGGATCCAGTACTTTGCATAGACTTATCCTTGAGTTTTCCTCTGAAGGTTCCTGGGGCGAAAGCGTGGCCGGCGCTCCTTGGATAAGTCTTTAAGGGTGTCATCGAAGTTGCGCCCTGGCTGCTGCTGACGCTGTCACCATGCTGTTTCCGACAGTCACAGCTAGGAATGTTCGCTATTGCTGAAGTTGAGGCTGGCCACTGCCATTCAACCCACACTTGCTCTGCACAAGCGTCCCTCGGCTGCTCGTGGGCGTACATCGTGCAAGGTTGTCCTACAGATGTGCTCTTGTGTGTCTTTGATTCACGTAGAAGTGCTGAGTCCCTGAGGCGAGCAGAGCCACGCTGTGCAGAAGCAGGTGTGGGTGGGGGGTGTGGGGGAAACAGCCAAACCCAAAATCGTCACCCGGAGCAAGCAAGCAGCATTATAGTATAATGATTATACTTCTGTCTATTATACTCTACTATATTATACTATAGTACACTAGAATATACTATAGCAGGAGTTGGGTCTGGAGGCCAGGCGGAAAGCTTCAGGCGATGCCACCTTCTGGAAGACGCCAGGCCACTGCTTTGCATATTGAACTGACATACTGCAGAATAAGTTGAGACGAATAGAATATCTGCAGACCGGACGGGGGCTTGTAGTGAAACACATCTCTCGCACGTAGAGTTCATGTTCTCAAACGGAGCAGGAAGGGCCCTGCTTTCACTGTGGAATATGCGAAGATCAAGCGCGTCTGCTTACCCTAAAGCCAAACGATAGACCCCGATAGACCCGCAGACATTTGGAAGCAAAGGACAGACGGAAGACATCTAAAGATCTTAATCGGGCAGTTGCCCTACAAAGCAATGGCTAAGAATCCGCAAGAACTGATTGATCATTTCAACATGAATTCTCATCATTGAATACAAGCCAGCAGACATTTGGCTTTGCAGGGTTGCAGGAGCTTTCTCGCAGATGTTTGCTAGGCGGTAGCTGTTGGAGCATTACAGCTGCGAGTGTTGCGGCCGCGAAAAACGCAGAATATCAATATGACAAAGCTCACTTGAAATCTGTCACACTGTCTTTGATAGGGGTACCTCGTGTTGTTGGTACGTTCTTTCATGTCAACTTTCCTGGTGCTTACAGACTACGTTGTCCTGGCTTTCCACCGCTACTACCATTGTCCCTTCTCAGGTTCAGAAAGCAGAACTACCAAGTCTTCTAAACCCGATCTCTCAGCCCTCAGGCAGCAGACAGGTCTCAAAAAGCGACAATCCCCATCACATTGTCTAGGGGTTGCGAATATACAAGGTGCACGCTAATTGTTTGGGGGGCGGGGTCGTACAAGTAGGAGTCCCTTCCATTCCCTTCCCAAAAGTAGTAGGATATTCTTTCAACCCTCAGCAAAAGCGGGCCCATACTGCTCGCACCATGCCATCGAGTATCCAGGCCTCTTCGCCGACATTGGGGCCTCGCACCCGCATCATGCAGCGATTGCAGCTTTCAAAGGTCCACCGGTGCCTCGGCAGAAACTGATTGGCAGTTCAAATCGGGATACTGTAGTCCTCGAGATGCAGTGGCACATTGTTCTCTTTTGCTCATCGTATGTTTGAAATGGAATATAGTCTCGTTTCATTTCATCATTGGAAACCCGCTAGTTACCTGACAGCAACGGAAATCGTCGAGCAGAGTTCGTCAGAGGCAGTGGTCAGGAACACACAGAATGCAAGATATCTGGCGACAGGTTAACTTTCTGGCGCCTCAGCGGAAGTGGGGGAGTGGATGCCTATAAAGATCGGTATGTAAGCCATGAAAAAAAGTTTCTGTACTCCCCCCCAACGCCCCCTTAGGCACTAGTAAGTAAGCAGATCACCCGGAGAAATCCAAGTTCCCCAGCATACTAGCTGGGCAATGGCTTTGCTCTTCTTCAATCTGGGGTTGCTAAAAGTACATCCAGGTTGTAGATTGGATTTCCTTATAGTGATGTAGCTCAGCCCCACCAGTTGGTTGAACTGTTGACTGTAGCTGGCCTAGGCACGCTCAACAACTGCCGAGTTCTGTCAATGGTCAACCTACACCATTAACCCTATCAGTGTTGGAGCCTTTCTGGCTTCCACACTCCAACAGCATCATAGGGGTGGAGTTTCTTTACCAGACTCTAGCAGACACTCAATGCAAATTCGCGAGTGCCAGGCCTTCTGCTTGACGGTGCCCCAAATAAGGCTTCAATGTCCAGCCCCTCTGCAACTGTTGTAGCAAGGACGGCCATCGTGCCCTGCTTGACAAATTGAAAACATTCTGCCCCCCAAGATATAGCGTTCCAGAAAGAAGCCCATAGCGCAAATTTCGGAGCTTGTTTGAAAAGGTTGAATCATGTTTGATCCATCATCAGCTCAAAGGTTGGGAAGCCCATATACACCTCACCAGGAGAGCCTTCTGACAATTTCTCAGAACTAGGAGGGCCCCTACGTACACCCCAAGTCAATCCAGCGATTACAGTCTTCGTTACAGGGACCTCCAAATGGGTCCGTAATTTTCGCGAACCCCATAACTAGAGGCTCACCCGGACTTAGTGATGCAATAAATCATTAGGATGACTGGGCTCACTTTATAGCTCATAGAGTTCTAAGTATACTTCTCAGGACTCACGAAGTCCCTGTAATCCTCAAGATATTGGGAAGCAATCAATGTTGGCACCATGCTGCTGTCAGGCCAAAGCAGCCAGGACGATGAAGCTCTGATCCGGCACGGTGCCAGCCCAGGGGTGAGTGTTTGGGATTTGGGGTTTCGAGCAGCCGCCCCAGTAGGGATACAGAGAAGACACATAGTAATACAAAAAGGATTCTGCGGCTTGGTTTAAGGCAGCAAATGACACAGGATCGGGGGATTGCAATGCGCCTGCAGGGCATCATTTCCACAGAATGAGAAGCCGTTTACCGCTGAAGCTGGGGTGGCGTAGATCTCATTGACAACAGGAGCCAAAGTCAAGACTTGTCGTAGCAGTGGATCTACAGGGCACGCTGCAGTCTCCAAACTGTCCCACCCGGACTCCTAAGGCTTCCTTAAGGTCTGCATTCAGAGTTGCTACTCTTTCTCACAGTTTATGGCTGGCATTCTGCGCAACAGCCCTGGCCCTTATCTTAGATAGCTAGACCCTGACCATGATTCCCAAACCTCGCAAGCCTGGGTTTGGCACCGGATGGGGATTTCTCGAAAATGAAGGGCCTTTTTTGGGGCTCAGACGAGGGAAACTCTTGGGAGTACAAGGGGCCCTTTGATTTTTGAGAAGCTCTCATATGTAGACAGCTTTCGACCTAAACGCATCGCTTGACCAAGTCGAACAAACTCCGATGGCGTATGCAGTGAGACTTGCGCGCTCTTTGCTTTTGGCGTCGAAGGCACTACTGAAATTTCCGTGGCTATGCTGTGAGTATTCCTGAGTACTCGAGACCTTGTAAGCAGGGAGCGGCCGAAATTGTTGGGCTCAAGATCTGAAGTTCTTGTTGAGCCGGCTGCACGTTGGTCTGGACCCGAGCTACAGTCAGCGAGTTTCTGAATATTGGTGGGTCTTCTGCGAGGCATGGCCGTGGTAGGGGGGTGCCTTTTGGAGCAACCGATGTTCGGAAATTCTAGGCGAAACCTGCTGTCTACATTTACATTGCACAGGCTGAGGCTACCAGGAAAACTTACTACGATCATTACTACTACTATTCTAATAGCTGTTATTACGTATTGTTATTATTACTATGGTTAAGGTCTTTGGTATCAGGCTTCTTTGCAATGGCCACTGATCTGGATGCTGCAGGCTGGCCATACCATTCAGGAGCCCTGATATCAAAATCTTAACCATAATAATAGTCACAGTACTTACATAATCGTACCAGTACTAGTAGTAGTAGTCGTCGTCGTAGAAGTAGAAGTAGAAGTAGAAGTAGAAGCAGCAGCAGCAGCAATAGTAATAAGAATTATAAGAGTAATAGCAATGGTCGAAGTCCAGCTGCCGAGTGGCATCACGCCTGAAGCAGCGGCCACTTCTGCTTAGTGACAGGAGACTAATGTCTAGCAACTCGCATGGTGCGCGTGCTTGCTGTTGGATGTCCTAAGGCCTGGGCTTCCAGAGAGATGGCGTGCCTGCCCCAGTGAGAGCTGGATCCATTGTATAGCTAGCAGACTATGCAGGGCTACCTTATATACTCGGATTTTCTGTATTTGTTTCCATGTTATGTTTCTCCACAAGAATGGAAATGACAACGGAAACGGCTAGTTTGTTGGGATCAACCTGACGGCGGCTTTGTCACTTATGCATGCTCATTCCACTTGCATGGTGACTGTGTGTGGGCAGGCGCCAAGCATGGGCCCGTCATCGCCCCCATAACAGTCAGCTCGATGTTGTAGCAGAATTCAGACACCTACACTGTTGAGCTATATTGAGCTGTTGCAGGCGCTTCCATACACTTCTACATCTCTCCTACCTGTCAGGGGAACGGATGACTTCGCCGTTGTCCGCAGCATCATTGAGGACTCTGTGGAAACCAAGCCTGTTGGCAAGGGCTCACAGGTTCAGCAACTCTGTGGCTGCATATAGCGACTGCCAGGCCGCCAAAAGAAAGGCAAACCAAGATCTAGGCTCCGTGGACCCCCGACCCACTAATGGTGGCTATAAGGGATAGTAAGGATTATGCTAGGATCCTCTTATGTTCTTTTTATACCCTCTATTACAGGGTGGGGGTCCTTGTAAGGTCTAGGCAACAAAGAGGGCATTCAAGCTAGTCATGAGGGGGCAATTAGAGACCATTAGTGACTAGGGGTCTCTGCTCCCTGTTCAGCTGCTGTTCAGTTCAGGTCCTATTCATCCTCCTAGCTAAGGTAGACGGAATCTGTTTCAGGTCTGTCATCAGTAGCATTCTGCTTTCCTGGATCAAGCCACCAGGACATACTACCCTTCAGCTGCTGGTGCTTCATGCGCCATAAAACCATCAAACACAGTGCATGTGTAGCCCCGGTTCCTTACACTCAGATGCAAGGACTATTGAAAAAGTGTTGTAGGGCATGCGAAGTAGCCAGCCGCCTCACTAGATTTTACACACATTGCTTTGGCTTGGTATCAGGCACTTGCCTTGAAATTTGGTAGGTGCTCACATTCCCAGGACCGAACCCTTGTATGCATAGTTGTTCGTGTTTGCCGCGCGGCCTGCGTCGCAATGGTCACTGCAGCCATAGAGCACGTGCTGGTCAAGTTCCTTCAGCCCTACGTCGTGCGCTCAGCACTCAAGATTGCACGCCTCGAGTCTTTGTTGGTGTCAAGCAGCCCCTTGGCACACTGAGGGCGTTTTGCGCGTGCCTCTGTCAGAGCTTGCGTGCTTTCTAATCAGATCAGTTCTATACCAGCCTACAGCTATGTGTCTGTTCCGCGTTTATGAGCTGTCTATGACATTCAAGCTGAAGCATACAGAAGCCAACCTGCAAACTCTAAATCCCTAAGTCTTAGCCTCATGAAGTTCTGTGAAGCTCAGGTGGACGGAATCGATAGCAATGACTTGCGCCTGTCGTTGTGGAGTGGGAACCTGGAGCTGAAAGACCTAAAGGCACCTGATTGGGAGCTGCAGGGTCAATGTAGCCAGGGCTCTGGATGCGCTGCTACAAGGAGATGGCAAAAGTAGTATCATACTACTAAGTTACGGTTACTCACGTGTGGCCATTTAGGTAAAGCCAGGTTCAAGGGCAGCTATAAAACCATAGTGCTTAGAGCCCGAAATAGGGCTAGTTACAACCAATCACAGTACATCTCCCCACGACCTGTACTGCAAGGGTTTGCCAGAAACCCGCGTGCCTAATGATTGGGTCCTTGCAATCTCTGAGAACTCCTTGTGCAGGTGAAGGAGGATGTCCTCGGACTCCTGGGCGTGGAAGGCCAGGGTGATGATGGCCTCACATTGTCCTTGTTCCGTTAGTTGCTATACTATGACTTCATCTATGGCTTGGGTATTGTGAGATTTGGTCAGATGTGGTACCAGCCCTCATGACCAAAGCCCCTTGCTGCGTCTGGTGGTTACCGAAGCGACTGCGGTAGCGGCTGCGGTAGCGACTGCTAGTAAACATCACGGAAAAGTCTCATGAGGTGTTCGGGTTCGAAATGGACGAGTTCACAGAATCAAGATCACGTTGCCAAGCAAGACCAAGCTTCTTTCAGGCTGGGCAGAGAATTTCACTGTGAAAGTAGTATGCATGCGTGCAGGGATGCACCCTTGGGCCATCACTGACATTTGGAGATGAGTTTCTTACGCCATGAGCATGGATGTAACTTTGCTGGGTGAGGCAAGATCAGCGTTGAGGTTGAAGGCGTGCAGCTTCAAGCTGAACATTTGACCGAGAGCCTCGCGGAGTCCGTCCTCAGGACAGATATTACAAAATCTGCAGAGTCTCAGTCACCTGCTGCACTGCAGACCATCGGAGGGCATTGGCTACTGCCATCTACTGCCTGACCCTGCAGGAAAAATATGCGGGACACCAAGCTGCGAGCGATAGAGCTGCGCATGACCCAGCTTCGTGCGCCTTGGACAGCAGCCGCCTACAGCAGGAAGCAAGAGAGTGGAAAGGTTGCATGAAACCTTCAAAGTAAACCCCCAATGCATACAAGATTAGACCACAGCTGCTACGGGCCCTGGTTAAAGCCTGTAGTTGGTAGCCCATCAGACTATGCTTACATGGCCGATGGTGCGACAGGACGTGTGGAGACGGAAGCAGCAAGCACAGGACGGGTCACATACCTGACATGCCAAACCCTTGAAAGATGAAGCGCTATGTAATGAGCATGCAGCAGACTTGCATGGCGTGGTCTATGATGTGCAGAGTTTGTCATTGTATGAGGAGTATCTTTAGAAGGGTTCCCTGCGGGGCGAGTCCTTTTTTAGGAGGTACCACGGTCGAGGTGGCCACGTTACTCCTGTGAACGTTGAATTCATGACAGGAAGCTTACGATCAAGCAGAGCCAGGCTTTGGGATCAGGCCGGGCAAGCACCTCGCAAGCTGTGCGCCGGGTTTGACATGGCTTTGGGGAGAGGAGGTTTTTGGGCTTGAAGGCTGATGGGAATGGTCTCGCGGTACTCAAACTGTTCAGCGTAAGCTGAAATTGGGAGTCAGCATTCGGTATGAGCTTAAAGATGATGATCTCTCTTGAGGATCAGAATTTGGGTGCCTCCTGCCGCAGGAGGAAGTTTCGTTGCACAGCCGTAAACGAAAAGATCTTCAAAGCACCTAGTGTAATCTTTTTCCAATCGGACCTATTCACATTACAAACCAAAAAACAACAGTCTACGCATTCATGTGCCCCTGGCCACAAAATCTGAAAATGAAAGCCAAAAGTCGACCAACCCTCCAACGTCCAGCAGTGAGCGGTGGTGGTCAAGAGTTTGCTGGTGATGCATGAATGAGTATCAATGTATGTATGCATCATGCTAAACCAGCACAAAGCAAAACTCATGAATTCATGGGTCCTTTGGCGCATCCACGCAACGAGGATTCTAGCAGGTTAGGGGAGCCTTTCGATTGAAAGACCAGCGTCCTGAAGAATAATTCTGGGCATCCCATCTGGGGGTTTCCAAAAATTTGGAGGTTCTTTTTGGGGTCCCCATACTAAGGGTTATAGTCATAATGTCAATGTGTTGGGGTCTATACTGACTGGGGTCCCCCTATCTCTAGAAGCTACCTGCTGTAGCTGATGCTCGCAATAGGCACATGCCGCAAATGCTGGTCGTGCATCTGCAGGAAGATGTTGCCACCTGTTTATCCTCCAAACCACAGGTATCGCAAATTTTACAAACTCGACAACCACTGGCGCATTGGCATTGTTCGAATCTACATCTACATAACCGAATACGTGGAGTATATTTAAAACTTCTTTATGGCCTGGCCAGCCCAGGAAGTATTCCAAAAAACGGCTTGATACAATGTTTTCCCGAACGGAGTACCTGAGGAGTTTCGGGTGGAGAAGTATAAGCGGCCATGCCTATCTTAAACCTTAGTGGTTTTGAAGATATTTGTCAGTTCAATTCGTTCTTACTGGCTCTCTCTCTCTCTCTCTCTCTCCTCTCATATCGGGATGCTTTCCAGGGTGTGAAATGTACGCTCCGCCTTCTGCAAGGTTCGCTCGACGGCTGGTTAACAATCTCAGTTCCTCGGACCATATGACGAACGATCTTTTCAGTGGTTTTGGGCCAGGCCCCATGTCGAAATACTAAGTACGAAGAGGTGCATACATATATACATATGTACATATAGATGTATATATGTATAAGTACCGAGATATACGTCGTCGAAACTTGGCGAGCAAAAGGTTGCTCCCATCTCCTTGGGTCACAGACAGCAGTATTTTGACTGAGGCATTTACATTGGCAAGCAGGGTCAGGGCTTGCACTTTAGAACTCCAATGAGAACCCATTCACTGAATGCGGCATTACCTTCCTTTGTTAGCAGGGGGGTTAGAGTTTTTGCGACTCTTGTAGGAAAGTTCGATGCCGGAGATGAGTATCTGGTGCCCAGCATGGTTGACTCAAGTTGGAAGTGTACTCAAGCACGACGCTAAGATTCCCGTTGCCGCATATGAGCTTTAGTCTAAACTTCTAGTTTCCCCCTTAGTAACCCCTGGAGTTTAGACTATAGTACTTTATAGCTCGCTAGGGTCCATAAGGGTCCCCATTGCAGATCCCGCGTTGGGAAGACTTTGCCCAGGTCTGGAGCTTTCCAAGGTGGACGTTTCCTTTTCCAGTCAGAACCTGGGTGGCTGTCAAGGGCTCAATTTGGGTTACCGTGGATTAGGGGCTGGGGGGTTCGGGTTGAAGGTTTTAAGGGTTTGGGGATTCCTGATAGTGTAGTTGTAGTTCCATAGCTGGTCTGATGCTGTTGATGGGTATCCCTTTGAGTTAAATGTGCAGTAACCGAGGAACCCAGCTGCAGCCGGCGCTGTGAAGATGATGTCGCTGCAAGTGCTTTCTACAGACAGCTCCTTCAGGACTTGAGGTTGAGGCAGAAGGTGCGGGCCCGTTGTATGTCATGCAAGCAAGCCGCAGGAGATTCCGGCAAGATGAGGTTCTGGAGACGAAAGGATCATCCCTGCGCCTCGTCTGCATTGCGGAAAGGACTGTTTGGGGTTATTCGTTGGCGATGTATGTCGGCACCCTGTACAAGCCCCCATCGTGTTTGATGAGTGCGAGAAGAATCCAAATGAAGGGAGCAGCAGTTACAATAGTTTTGAGAAACCCGCAGAGTGAAGCTCCCAGTAAAAATCGGGTGCAAGGGCTCGGCTCAGCGGCTATTAGCTCTTGGTCCCTCCCGACCTGAGTAAAGACTACAGCTTACAGGCCTACTGCCACGTTGTCGAGAGTTCCTGGCATGATGTTGATAGCGAACATGGTGCATGGAGCTTGAGGGCTTTTTGCTTGTGAGTCTGGGCAAGTACTTACTAGGATATTGACCACCCTTCTAAGGACGCCTCAAACACCCCATAAATCTGCCACATGCATTCAAAGGTCTATTGCATCTCCATGTGCCAGTCTAGCACAATTGCAGCTTCCTTACGGCCCTGAGCAAATGCTCGCCGCATGCTCAAGACATCGGAAAGAAGTCCGCGGTGTTGAGGAGACGTAAAACCTCCTTGTTGCCTGCCAATCTTAGGTACAAGATCCTTAGCTTTGACGGCCTCAGTTTGGCTTACGGGCAGTCGATGGAGGCAGTGGAATGGACCGAGTCCGCACACCCGGGTTGCAGTTTTAGGCTTTGGTGTCGGCTCTTGATTAGTATCAGAATGTTCTCAAGGGATTGGGGTACAGTGCTTGTTGGTATCGTCGCGATAGCTACTACTGCTGAAACTCCTTGACTTCATCACCTGCTAAGCTGCAGTCTGCGGGACTCGGCCTCCTTGTCTGTGGTACACGGTTCCATCTGATCTTATGGATAAAGCATACTAAGGCTTCGTAGCACACAACAAGCTGAATGTTTGCCTCCGCATGCGTCCTACCCAATCTAGTGACGCAGTCACACTTTTGCACTGCTGATGTTCTCCCCTGCTTATGAGTGGAGCTGACAATTGGTAGGGTTTGTGCCGAAAGAACACCGTCTCGGAACCTATTCTCAGTCATCGTAAAACTGATGGATACTCATACTTGGCTGGTCCGAATGCAGCGCTCTCAAGGATTTGAGCCTTTCGATATGCTGAAATTCGGTCGCTACTTGTATTGGGATGGCAATGCCCAGCTCTCATTTGAGCTTGTCAGGCAGGAATCCCAGTCCCAAGTTCTGCTCTCCCAAGTTGTGAATGCCGAAGCCTCTTCCGGGATCTTGAAAAAGACAGAAGACCCAGAAGAGACTTGGGAAGCATCTGTCACTGCAGTCGCGGGCACCTCGCTTCGGTGGAAGCTCCAACCTGCGGCTGAGGATGCTGAGGCCTTGGTGGTGGAGCGATCGGATGGCTTCAAGGGCCAAGCACAACGGATGAGGGAGTCCAAGCAGTGGCAAGCAGTGGTCAGCCAACCAGTGGACTCAGGACAGACATTGCTGATTACCGCAGCTCCAGGAAGCGGCAAGAGCATCCTGCTCCGCGAGTGGTGCCGAGTAAGGCCGAACAACGAAATCTTGCTGCTGGCCTTCAACAGAGTGGTGAAGGATCAATTGGAGGTCAACTTCAAGAGCGAGCTGCCAAATGTGGAAGTCCGGACGGTCCACTCACTTGCCTTTGATGCGACCAGGCATTTGCATCATGGATACGTCGGTGAACCAACAAAAACGGACATCAAGAATTTTCTGGAGTGTAGCTGGCCCGAAGTCGAGAGGCAGCAAGAACTGCTTCGGTTGTTTTGCGCCTCTGCTAGTTCCCAGTTGATTGGCCACCACGGGCGCGAGCTGCAACTGCACAACTCATTATGGAGACACTTCGCTTCTGGGAACTGCAGCTTCAGGGTCCCACATAACGTCTACTTGAAGCTGTTGCAGCTGAACCCAGAGCTCCGAGACCAGACCTTTGAAGACTTTGATATTGTTGTATTGGATGAGGCGCAGGACTCTATGGCTGGTGTAACATGGTTGCAGAAGCTAGGCTTTCTAAAGTTCTGCCAAATACGGCGGGGTATGTTCACTTCCTAGAGCCCGTTCTCCATCCATGTGATTATGCCCATGCAATGAGATCGCAATTAGTATGCCAATGTGTGCCTTCGCAGGATTGCACAGCCTGCATGCTGGACCTCCTGAATGGCAACAAATTTGCGCGAGTCTTTGCATGCGACCCCTACCAAAACATCTACCAGTTCAACCATGTGGACGGTCGTTACCTGGCGGACATGCAAGTGGAGTACCGGATGAGCTTGCCGCAGAGTTTCAGGTTTGGACCGCAAGTCGCGCAGCTCCTGACCCGCATTGCTCGGGCCAGTCCCATGCCAGCCAACTCGGTTCTTGAGGTTCAAGGCATGCCAGAACTTCAGACATCCGTTGAGGTCACGGTGAGTCCCAGTGAGTCCATTCTTCGACTTGTAGCCGAGAAGCAAAAGGTGACGGTGCTAGCGAGGAAGAATAGCACTCTCTTCTTCCAGGCAGTGGATGTGATTGCCAGCTTGGAGGACGGCAAGTCTATTTCCTTCATCGGAGGCTTTGATGTTTTCAGGACCGCTCAGCTTGATCCTGTCATGGACCTCTTCCATCTCCAACGGGGACAGAAGGATGAGGTGAAATCCAATTATGTGAACAAGTTCGACTCTTTGGGCAGCTTCAGGAGCAAATGCGAGCGGGACGACGATGTGGAGTGGCTCACCAAGTTCAACATCTACGACAAGTTTTCGACCGAGAGAAAGGGCCTGGAGAAGCTGCAAGACCTGATTAAGGGCCTTGAGGACAAGACGGATCTCTCCTCTCAGCTGGCAGATGTGGTCTTTTCCACGGTCCATCAAGCTAAGGGCCTCGGTTTTCGAAATGTGGTGCTGCTGGAGGATTTTCTCGATGAATTTAGCATGGAGGAATGTAACATCTTCTACGTAGCGTGTTCTCGGGTCTCAACCGGCACGCTCTTTGTGCCTCGAAGTGTTATGCAGACTCTTGAGCTTGGCGGGCACAGGGGCAGAAAGCGAGCTTACGAACCATCGAGCTTTGACTTCTTTGAACAGGATTTTGACGACCTGCCTGAGGACTTTGAAGACTACTCTCTAGAACAAGAAGACGACGAAGAAGATGATTCGTACGACGACGACTACTAACGCTTGCGAAGACCTCAACATGATCGTAATTCAGCCGTGTTTAAAAAGTTCTGTATGTTTTCTATTGCCGGGCTTCCATGTGTGCCCGTGTCAATGCGCAGGTGTCATGGATAAATCCGTCCCAGAGGGAAATCTTCTGGCGGCCCGACTCTGATTTTGATTGGCATGCTCAAGTTGTTTGGCTGAAGCCCTTCAGCAGCTTATCCATGCCTATGTATGCACAGCTTTCTCATGCAATGCCGCGCACAGATGTACAGATTTGCTCTGAGAACATGCATTCAGTAGCAGGAAAACCGTGTCGTATCACGTCTGTTCAAGTTGACTCGATTCGATGTTCCGGGCGCTAGTGGTACTAGTGGTGCACAATGGAAGCAAAAAAGGCTTTGGTCAACAACATAAAGTATTAGATGTTCAACGTTGCGATATTTCCACTTTTTCGCTGAAGCAGGTAGCGTTTCGCTTGGGGCATCGTATGTGCATCCTCTAACCCTGCACACGTCAACATCTAAACGCTTCAGCCGACCTTATCCATAGCCCAATTCTTCATCAAGACCCGAGACAGTGCGTTAAGCTTCCCAGTTCTGTCATTTGGAGGAACGTGATTTGTAGTGACCCGTGGGCAAGGCCACAAGTGCTATACGAGCCCTCCAAAGTAACCACCCCAAAGCCGGTCCAGAGAAGAAGTCGTTGGCCAGACGGTTGTACAGTTTGGCTGGTGGCGCTGTTCAGGCAGCACGCTCACTGCACAACCTTTGATTATGAGCTTTAGGAAAGCTATTACAAGCTATTTCCGTTGACTCCCAAGCTTCTAGAAAAAGCAGTTGCTGGAGCACGCCAGCGCTTCGACGCCAGCCCTTCGCCGCCAGAGCTGGCGTTTAGGTTGAATCTTCGACGTACTGGCTGAAGTGGACGCAAGACATCCACTGACGTCTACAACGCTTCCCACTTCACTACCAGCTGTCTGTGTGAGGGCGCAATCACGCACATCATCCAATATCTTGAAGCATTACACTTATTCATAATGACCGCAGTCAATCTTGCCATTGCGCACTGTGGAAGAGGCCCTTGCCAACCTCGTGAGCCCAGTTCGTGCAGAGTTGAAGGCCGAGTGCGGTGGTATGCATCTGTGAGAGTTCAAGCCTTTCAGCGTCACAAGGACAAATCTGCATGCTGCTTCTCACTGTGTAGTTTCGTGTAGATGCACAGGCCCAGTAACATTGCGCCAACTTATCTACCTGTCTGCCTTGTCTCGTGGTGTGCAGTTGGGCCACGTCCCGGACGACGGCCTGCTGCGCTTGGAAGTGGACCTTGGCACAGACAAGCCCACCGAGATCCATACCCTGCGCTCGCAGCTCATAGGCAGGAGTTACTGGTGCTTGTGGCTTATGGCATTCCCACGCACCATCTCAGCCCCAAAATGCAGCATTCATACATTGGACCTTTTCTGCATCACAAGAAGAGATGCACTGGTAGGCGTCTTGGCCCTGAAGACGGCCTTGAACAAGAAGTGGGAGGAGCTGCGCAAACTTCTCGTCGACCCTAAGGCTGGAAAGATCACAGTCTTATCAGTACCCCTCTGCCTGGGCCTCGTTGAGTCAAGAAAGTGCAAGCATGCTTGAGTTAGTTGGCTAGGCTTGAATTGCATTAATGCAATATCTGCGAATCCAGATGCTCTAAGATGCAGGCATCAAGATTGCTTTGCAAATCTTAGTCCACGCAGCTTGATTGGCTTTCCACGATGAGCCGACATTGTCTTCATGGAAGACTGCCATCACAATATCATTCGTTGTTCCCGCTCTTCCTAACAGTACAAGCATGGCGGTGGCTTTTAGACGACTTTCCTATCTAATATGGTATGGCCACCTCTGAAAAGCCGAGAGAATTCGGCTAACGCAGATAATATTGCACCCTACATGTTCAGGCTATTTGTTGTTGCACGTTGACTTTGATGGACTTTGACTTTGATAGCCACCCTTCAGTTTTCTATCATGCTTGACGGCAGTCTGCAGCCCTGGATGCAGGAAGAGGCGCGCCTTCTGGCACGCAGGGATGCATCCGAGGCAGCATTGCCCTTCGAAGCTTTCTGTTAACTTTCGGTTCCATTCAGGCTGGGTAGTGTAGGGGGGGTGCTTTGGGAACCCAGTATACACGTTGGGCATGACTGTCGGATAATCCTAGCACTGGCAGCATTGAAAGCAGAACGGCAGCAATGCTACGAATACTACAGGGCCAATTTGTGTACCCCAAGGGCGAGACCCAGACGCCTGTCATCCCTGATACATCTACAGACCTGGCATCTCTAAGAATTGCCGCATAGACCCTCGACTCAACCCTACAGGATGCTTTTCCAAGAGCCATGCAGGAAAGATATTTCAAGCTCTTCCGCCAGCAGTGCCTCTCCAATGTTCAAGTCACTGAGAACAGGGCCAGAGCCTCAGCGCGCAGACAAAAGACCCTACTAGTACCCTACTGTTGAGGTCAAAGTCCATGCGATTTAGGGGCAGCTACAAAGGGGGTAACCTACGTATGCATCGACAGCTGCTAGGTGGCCTCACTTTTGATCTGAGTTACGACATGACTAGTCCCATGTACAAGGAAGCAAGGACATAGAACCCCATAAAGTTCCCTGTGTAGGGTGCCAGTGGAGTTCCATGCTTGTTTGGGGAAGGTAGGCAGTGTTGAGCAGGAGAAAGTGGATGCAGCCATCCAGCAGACTGGTCTGGATTTTTCGGAGCTTGATCCACCATTACAGGAGGACTGCCAAGACGGCGGGCGGGCTTGCTTAGGGCTTGGGGCTTACGGGATTACTCTCTCGAATCGGCACCCTTCCGGCTTCCATATTGATTTTGACTCCCCAAGCTCAACACTGACTATTGAGGGAAAATTCCCCTGCAGAGCCCGAATAGATTTGGGTTGACTTACTGACTTACTGGGGACGGGGGGTGTGCAGTGTTCCCAAACCAAGTTCGAGGGCGGCCATAGGAGTCTTATGCGGCCCTTGGAATTTCCGCCGTGGCTCATACAAAGATTATATGAGGGCTTGATACGGTAATGGGTTCTATCAGCGGGGGCTTTTATTTGGGCCTTGCTGTGCATACGAGTTCTTGTTCGGACAGAAGCGCGTGTAAACCTGAGGTATTCTTTAGAGGATGGCACTGCCAACAAGAATTCTCACCATGGATTTTGTGGGGAGACATGAAATCAAATTGAATAAAGTTTCTGCCAGACCGTTGGGTATTTCTGGCCTCTTGTGGGCTTCATGTGATGCTGCATGGTTTCCAACCTGTTGTTTTAGGCCTTCGCGCCTTTCGCCAACAACTTACAAAAGTTGCCATTTATCATGTTACGTCGATGTAAAGGACGACTGACTATTGAAGTGTGTCAATCCTCAATTTCCTTATCCAAGTGCAGCGGTGGCGGTGGAGCAATGCAGCACCAGCAGGTACAGGTCCTTTCCTAGCCAGCACAAGTGGCAATGAATATTTGAGGCCCTAGAAACCCTAAATCCCAACCTCAGGCTCTGCCCTGAAACCATGAATAGAGAAGGAGTTAGAGACCCTGGAGACAGTGCTGCCTGTCCAGCTGCTGGCTTCTGTACCTTGTCTTCCTCTGTGAGCTTGAGAGGCCTGCACCATGAGGGCGGAGGGGCTGCATGAAATTGTGGATCATTTGTTGGGAGTGTACAGGAGCAGGGCCTCTACAGAAATGTTAGAGCTGATACAGGGTTTACGGACTGTGTGATGGTTGCCAACTCCTGGAAGACTACTCAAGATAAACATGGGGTTTCTAGCGGCAGTAGCTAGGCACAGCCTTTCATTCTCTATGTACACTCCAAGAAGTCCCATAGATTCCCGCTCATCTGATACGTGAAACATGTTTTTTTTTTCGAGGAAAGAGCGGGATCTCGTTCGGCCATCAAACACGTTGTGGTGGCAGCAGCGGTGGTGGCGGCGGCTGTGGTCGTGGTAAGTACGTAAGTAAGTGAGTAAGTAAGTCAGTAAGGAAGGCAGGAAGTAAGGAAGTAGAAATGGAAGTAGTCGTCGACAAAGTCATCGTCGTCGTCCTGGCCAAGGTCGTGCTCGTCTTCCTCGCTGTCTGCGTCAGTAGTTATTTAGCTAGTTGGTTACGTAATTGGCTATTCAGTCAGTCGCTCAGTCAGTCAGTCAGCCAGTCAGTCAGTCAGATCAGTCAGAATTACTGAGCCAGTTAGTACTAGCAGTCTATAGCTAGCAGTCAGCACTTAGCAGCTGGCAATTAGCAGCCGGCACGTAGCAGCCAGTAGCTGGTCGCTAAATAACGCTTTGTGGTAGCAATATTTACACGTGTTATGTTTTTCTTTTAAAAGTAGTGTAGTAGCAGCACCAGCAGCACCAGCACCAGCACCAGCAGCACCAGCACCAGCAACAGGAGCAACAGCAGCAGCAGCAGCAGCAGCAAGAGGAGGAGGAGGAGGAGGAGGACTACTACTACTACTACTACTACCACTACAAGTACTACTACAAGTACTACTACAAGTACAAGTACAAGTACAAATACAAGTACAAGGAAGAGCAACAGCAGTAGCAGCAGCCGTAGTCGTAGCCGTAGTCGCGGCCGTAGCTGCTGTATTATTATGTAAGCAGCAACGGCGTCGGCATCGGCTTACTGTTATTGTTCTTGGTGTTGCTGCCACGGCCAGCGTCCGCGTCTGAGCAAAGCATCATCATGATGAGTTTACGAACGGTATACAGCAGTATAGTGACAAGACCAGTTTTATGCCCTGACGTGGCAGATGTTTGGCCAAGGCACGATGTCGGGCAGAAGACTTCATTACTGAACTGGTGAAGAAGGCAACGCCGCAGGCACAAACGGGATCTCAAAGCAAAAGCAAGCGAGGCACCACAGGGTCAGGCAGAAGGGCCGCTTCGCTCAAAATTGTTATTCCCTAGGCCCTATTCAGTACTTGCTTTACGGCAAGACATTCATTAAGACGCTGTCTCTGCTTCAGGTGAAAAAGGCTGGCTGGTTCACCCGGACATTCTTTGGCCACAAGGACCCGCGACACGTGCATCCTGCCAGGTCTTGCTGAGAAAATGGCGAGGCTTGGCCACCAGCTTCTGGTACATCCTGCCATCAGGAACCTGAAGAGTCTTCCCTGGACAAGCTGAGCGTAGAGGATTTGCTGACGGAATTGCAAAGTGCTGCAGACGTGGAGGTGCCTGCATAGTCGTATGTGCTCATAAGTTACGCCACACCGCCCCTGCAACCGTGGGTCGTGTGGAATCCCTTTTGAGGTCGTGGAGCCTCCGCAGAAGCTGGTGGTGGGTCTGTGTGGCGGAGGTGTTCCCAAGCTGCAGCTTTCGCTTCAGCCGCTGCAGTGCCACCAACACCACCTTGTCAATCCGTGACTGTCAAAGTTTCCCTGTATGGCGATCAGGTTTTGATGGACATACAGGACGATACTGCCACAGAGCCGATGCAGCTGTTGCACCTGGATTTGAGCACAACTTCGCTGGCGGTGAACGTCGTCTCCTTTGGACTGCTTTCGGAGTGTGCTACTTGTAGGATAGTAGTGAGCAGCCCGCAAGTGCCTGGCCATTGTTCATGAGGTGGAGTCAGCCACAGACCACAAAGGGCAGAACTCTGCCGCCTTCAGCCTTTTCCTGGCTCTCGGATCTGCAACTTGGTGTTTAGCCGACAGGCTTGAACTGATAGCGTCTACCCAAAGAATCTGCCTTTAATTTGGAATAAAAAGATGTGCCACAAATTGAAATTCTGCCTGGAACACAAAGGCTTTCTCTCTCTCAAACTCTCTCTCTCTCTCTCCTGTCCTTGGCTTCATCTCCCTTCAGCGCCTTTCAATGAATGTGTGCCTTCGCCGGTGAGCATGGAGAGCCTCACAGAATCAAGATGTCCATGCCGTCGAGCCTTCAGCATGCATGAGGTGAAAGTGTCGCACCAACAGAAGTCATTCTTCAAGCCGAAGCAGGTGCAATTTGCAGCATTGTCTTTCAACTCCGTCAGAGGGCTTCCATTGCAATTGTATGAGACCGTTTACAGTCTCTAGCCCCGGGCCAAGTTGGACTACCATGTATGCGAGGGATCTTCTCAAAGTCATCCTTACGTAATCCCTCGGGATTGTTAACTTGCTGAGCAGGTCGGCTCAGATGAGATCATGCAGCAAGCTTTGGACCTGCGACTGGAAAACAAGCTGGAACCTACACAGAACCTCCTGGAAGTGCCCGCGCCTTAGGCTTTGTGGACCATTACATTTCTAGTTGCATGGATGAGAGTCCACAGCTTTGTTTCTAGGAGTCTGACGTTTGCACCCCTGGAGATCTTCATGATTCCTGGATTGTTGGCTTCGATTCTGGGATTCTACCCCAATGCTTCAGAGGCAGCGTTGCATTGCAAAGTTCATTTTGCTCAACGATTTTGGCCTTCACGCCTGGAGCCAGCAAGTCTTGGCCAGGTTGAAGAGGCAGCCGGTGTTCCCGCGCCAATCATCATGGAGAAGATGGAGGCACCTGAACAAAGCCTTTCTTTGCATGATGACATGCTTCTCAAGCAGATGTGACCAGCCCATCAGCTGCAAAGTTTGGCTTTCGGCGAAGCAAGTCACGGCATGGCAGCTGCAACTCCATCCGACTTGCTTGCGCACAAAACTCCTTGTTGTATGCATGCGGGGTTTGGATCCGCTGGGTCATTGCCGCAGCAAGTCTTTGGGAAGGCATTCGTGGAAGAGACAACGCCGAAGGCTGGGGCTACAAGGGCAGAACGCCTAAAGCGCCTTGGAGGCGTTGCAACATGTACACCAATTCGATTGCTCTAGACCATACTTATTTGTGTTTTCCAAAGATTTGGGGGGGGGGCCTTTTGAGGGGATGTTAGAAAAAGCAATATAGTATTTGGGGTATGCAAGCTGGATCTCATTTTCCAACCCTTCACATAGACATCGGTATCTGTAACAGTACCACATTGCACACAGTATGATAGCAAACGTTGGAGCCTGGTATTTGGCGCTGTTACGGTTCAGAAGCGCCAGAATCTTCAGCCATGAAAACCTTGATGTTTTGCAACGCTAAGCACCTACAAACATGTAGAACTTCATCTTCGGGACCCTTCCTTGTCTGATGCTTTGTGGTTCTGCTTTACACAGCTTACGCTGAAACTGATTGCTGAAACTGACAGACAAAACTCGATCCACGTCAATGCTTGCTTGAGATCGTCCAATTGCTTGGTAGATGTTTGGCCCTACTCGTCACATGCAGTATGTCCCAGCGGTACGTGACAATGACAAAGCTTCTGCCTTCTTTCTGGGAACATTGGGAACCCTGATGATGGTACAGAAATGCATAGGCCGAGTGTAGGTTTGCACGCGCTAGCTCTGGTTGGGATGGCATGGGACAGATCTGACACAGATTCCGAACGGCATGGACATTTGGTCGAGCACAGGAGGCTGTAAATGAGTAAGATTGTGAAGCACCAGGAACATGCTGGACGCCAATGCGGATCGAGCGAAGGAGTTAGCGCAGGAGGTGCCTGTATACAGGTTGTACAAGTAGCGTGAGTTGACAATTGCAAACGCATTGTGGGCTATTACGGCCTGCAGTCCTGTCATAGCTGATGTAATAGACAACACTGATGTTTCGCAGTATGCCTGAAGCATTCTTCTTGTTAGCGCTATGGGATTACGCTTACCGAAACTAGTATCCAATACTCAATTTCTTGATTATGCTGTTGCCGTCGCTTGTTCTTTCCTGCCACCATACTTGACGAGAAGTCTAATCACGATTTCTCTCCTGTTACAAGTCAGGGGTGTTGTCCTCAGCAATATAGCGCGTATGCTTGCTGGAGACTTTGGCATGTGTCGTCTGCATTGAGAGGCGCAGAAATTGTGTCGATGGGAAGGCGGTAAGGGGGTACCTGAAATAGAGTCCACCTTGCCACAATGCTGTCAAGCTTGTGGTTGTAACAGTTGATCGTGTCTGGCCAGAAAGTTTAAAAGCAAGTGAAGCAAAGTCTTTGATACTCCCGTGCTCACACTCCTCGCAGAAGTGGCAACCACCACTTTGGACGACTACCTCAAGTCATGCATCATCCTAACAAGATCTGAAAAGGCACCTCGCCTAAGCAGATGTAGGTCCCTTGCACCTCTGCCATTGCAAAAGGTGTACAATCGAATCCCAGACAAGATCAGCCGCTTGACTGAGTTCCGTTTAGTTTCGCTGGAGACGGAGAGATGAAGATGGCATTAGACTGTTGCTGAGACTAGATCGCGGCATACGAAGTTGCTTTCTGACGGAATGTAACGAGCCCACCTATCAAGGAGTTCTGATGTAGCAGCACTTTCTTTGGAACAGTTGATGCTCATGCTTCTGTACAAGGGCTTGGGAAGCATTTTGTCAAGTCCACAGCCTCAAGTTTCCAGCGCAAACTAAGTTTTGCCAGGAAACGGATCATCTACCCTCAACTGATAATGCCAATCCAAGACCCTTTTCTTTTTGTCGAGGCCCTACACCCCAAGCTCGACATAGCCCGGAGTGGCATTAAAGAACTCCTGTATTGCCGCTATGGAGCAGTCTCTATTGAAAAGCATTTGGCGCTACATTACTTCCCAGAACTGCGTTAACAAGCTTCGAACGTCTGACCATGCGTCCTTCACTGCATGAGATGCGAAGGCAACTCCCACTAATTGCTGACAAAACCAGGATTACAGCCGCCGATACTTGGCCAGACCCCCTAAGAATGATGTCTTCAAAGGGGACTATGCAAGGGGAACCCTGGGGTTCTTAGAGGGTGTGTCCTACTTTGGGGCCCGTCTGGGATGTACCTAAATAGAATGCCATACCTCAAATCTACCTCGGCTTTTGTCAGCAAAGGTTTGGCAATAAACCTCTCTGCGCCCACAGTGCACGTCCCTGTTGCCTCTGCGGGCAAGGCCTGGGATACTTTCCCTTTTTGGCTGTAATGCCTGCAAGCGGAGCCTTGTGAATGTAGCGCTTGCATGAACCAAAGCATGATACCCTTAAACTCCATGAGGAGGAAGCCTTTTCCAACATGTGCAGATCTGCACACGTCGGCATGATGGTCATGATCACCATTACACTGGGGTATTTCTGTATTCCTAAATGACATGGTTTGTATGTTTTGCGCTGCTGCAGCTTGACGGTGCCTTCTGGAGTACTGGGCTTCCTAATCTGTTGGAAACAGATCTGCGCTGGAGATATCCCAGCTGCCTGTTAGGATCCCCATACAGCGCGACGGGATCTAACCCCTGTAACTAGGGTAGTTTCCCTTGTCTTTTGCATTCCCTAAGCCCTAGGCCCTAAGCCCAGCAGTAGTTCCATGTTTTGTTAATTCCTAATTGCCCCACGCACCTTAAGCAGCGGAGGCCGTCATCACCTTGGGCCAGTTGAGCCTCGAAACCCCGGAGCCCTGCCTCTTTGACAGCTGCTCCGCGCGAATACCTTCAGACCAAGTACATGGATTTTGATGAGTCTACGGGCTTGTTCGAAGGGAGTCTATGGGCCGAGGCTTGAGAACTGACAGTCACTCTGCCAGTTGCACATGATTCCCATATGATGGAGGCTGCTAACACTGAAGGCCTGATTAACTTCGGGGCCATCTTGGGACACACAAAAATGAGCAATACGCGAGCATATATCGGAAACCCAATTTATGCAAACCTCCAAATACAAAGCCCTGAACGCTTACCTTTTCATGCAACCTTCCTTTGGAGGTCTTTGCTGAAGCACTGAGGCTTGCAATTCCAGCTACAGCTCAAGAACACCCAGGCGGGACTCTCCAGAAGCTAATTATTATTGATACTAGAAATTCTGCATGACCTTAAGTATACCAAAGTAGCATAATTCCGAAGGTTTAGTGTGCTGAGCTTTAGCAACCGTAGCGGCACGTCTAGGGAAGCTTACATAGGAAATCCCCAGGTCGGGTTGGCTCTTTTGGGCTTAGGGCTTTGGGCTGATTATAGGGCTTCCACGACCATGTATCAGGTGCTAGCCGTGTGCCCCTACCTGTTTGCTGGGTCTGAACTATGGGCTTGTAGGGTGTTATAGGGTATAGAGTAAGTATAACCCCCAGATTGATGGCCTACCCATAGTGACCGTGTTTTGTACACATCCTGCTTTTGTTGGATATCCTGTTGGGGCGTCCTTGATGTCGGAAGCATCCAGGTCAGCACGGTTTTCGCCACAGGAGAGATCTTTGATGCTTGGCAGCAGCTGAGTGTCGCACCACAGTTGCCAGAGCCCACGCAAAATCGGATGTTTAGGATTAAGACCGCTCAGGTGTGCGTATGTGCGTGCAATTGTGTACTTTGAGTTTTTTTGGAAAACCAAGGTATGAGCTCAATGGGCTGAGCATAAATGCATCTCCTACTTCAGATGTCAGAACCAGTGTTGAAAGAAGCGGCCTCTTGCTTGAGTCCTACTTGAGCTACTGGGGATAGTCCCTACAAAATCTCTAGGGCCTCTGAGCCCAGGAAAGTACCCCTTAGCCAACCGCGTAGGAGTTCTGGCATCAGCAATAGCATCCTCAGACGGGAGAAGGTTTTGTTTTCTTTAAGGACCCCTAGAGAAGCGGAGGTAATCTGAACTCTTGCGGTTCTGCAATTGACCGCTCTGACTCACTTAGGATGTCGTCGAGCCCCTGCCCATAACCATCATGCTCAAGCAGCTCATCTTTGTCTGCTTGGTTTCGCTGTGTTGCTTATTCCATGTTTGGATGTTGCAGGACCATGCAGGACACTCCTGAGATTTGGATTCCGAGCTAGGGAATCCCGTTATTTTTGGTACAAGCTTGGTGAACCCAATTTATGGGGTTGTGTGGCGGTATCGTGTGGGTGATAGTGAGGGGGTATGGCAACCTCACATCTGTCCTTACTCACCTAGAATCTGCAGATTTGCCGTCGAGCATTAGGCAATGACTCTTCAAAGGCTTTTGGATCTGCACGAAGGTATGCAGAAACTCCGAAGGAAGTCTCCATCGGCGTTGACATCAAGGCACGAGGAAGACCAATTTTTGCCCATTGCAATGTTTCAGCGCGGACCTTCTTGGCAGATAACATTCCTCCTGAGTAGATGACTGGCAGATGCTGGAGACGCAGGTCAGGCTCAGCATGGCTTCATTATCAACGAAGTAATCCAGTTAACAAAAAAAGGAATCCCATAACACGGACCCCACAACTGGACGCAAATGACCTGCCACTTGTGACCTGTGCAACCTGCTGCGCCCGGACCGGCAGATTGGGCACCTGAGCTTTTCCGCTTCGCCCAACTCCGTCAATCTGCTAATGGGACTTCCGCAAGCTGTGGTGGACATGCTGATGCTCGGTTGCAGCTGGCCCAGCAGCTGGCTTTGCGTGGATCCAAAGCAGCAGAGTCTGAGAAACTCCCTGCACGCATGCGGCTGGCAAGGACAGTGCCCATCACCGTTCGTCAGAAGAAGCCCGCCCCATTGGAGGAGCCAGACTTCATGCTGTGGGTGGCGCAGTGAGCAGTCCAAAAAGTTAAAACCCTTTCAGAGCCATACTATGATAGTTATAGGCTATAAGGTCCTTATTATAGAGGTTGCGGGTAACTAGACTCCCCGTATTACCCCAGCATGTTCTGTCTCCTCGGCAAAAAGCTGGTCCTGCCGGAGGCCCCTGAGGTCTCCGCGCCGAAGGAGTTGAAGCGTACCGGTAGCAGAGGCCAGGATCTTTGGGATGATGTGGGGGCCTAAATCAGTGAAATTGAGTTTTGGGGAATATTGTAGTGGCAAAAGGATTATGAAAGAATGTTATTGGCAAATTCCTGAATTTTCAACAGGAAGCCGTGCTTGTCATACGAATCATGACGGAGGGTGTTGCATTCTTGAGTGCTTAGCGTGCGCAACTTCAAACCTGCCTGTCATTGGTTTGGGCCTTTGGTGTAGTTGTGGTGTTTTTGGGGTTACGTGTGTTCACATCGTTGAGCCTGAAAGTTGTGTTGTTGAAGGAATGAGGACACCTTCGTGTCTAGAGGAGTGTGTGGACCGTGTTGAACAGATGCTTATGCCATGCCGGACATGACTGGAATGTCGCATCATGCTGCTAAATGTGCCTTGCATTGCAGGGCGTACTACGATTTACGCCACAGAAGTGCTGGGCGAAGATTTTGTGGCTTTCAAGAGGCTTTGCGGCTGAGTACGCAGATGGTCATGCAGTGCTAGGTCTGAGGGTCTGACGTGCAAGAGCGAAGCGAGCCTTGCATGAGCTGCGGCTGGCCAGAATAAGATGCTAGCTGTAACGCTCTGGCCTGAATGTTGAAGTGATGTGGGAGTTGCAATTCTGAGCCTGGGCAGGGCTGAGGAGCTGCAGAACAAGTCCAGAAGAACTGCGGTGCCTTTGCACAAACTCAGCCATTTGTCTCGGTGCTTGTTCAACATTCTACCAGATGGTTAACAGCCGCGCAGCAGTCGGACCGGGGTTGTCTTGCAACTTGCCAAGTTCGCAAGGTATCATTGGCATTTGACGAAGCCATGTTCTCGCTCAGCGACTCGATCATGCCGCTCATGCGCCTGAAGATGGAGGCGATGCCTCCTGGATTGCAGGTGATTGCTCCCTGGCAGCAGAGCAGGGAGGTTCCAAAATTGAAGACACTCCCAGAAAGGGACCCCAGAATCTTGGAAGCCTGTCTATGGTTCTGATATGGACAAGACAGAAAGCTTGAAGGCACAGGGGATGCGTTGAAGGATGCAGCCAATGTAGGTGCACTTTTTGATGCGCCGACTCTCTTGAATAATGCCAAGGTTGAGACTGGAAAGGTGGATGTGAAGCTCATGGAGACAAGCCTTAGCATCGACGTGCTGAATACAAGGCCACCCGTTTGGTCAGATAGTTCTGTCTTCCCCCAGATTCATAAAGGTAATCACATGGGAGGATGCTTTATGCTATGCTCTGATTCTGGCCGTGAAAATCCAATGAAGGTATTGTGTTTCGCAATAAGATTGATAAGTGATGGCAACGAGGATGAGCAGAACCATGGGTCTGGGCCTACTACACGGTAGAGCTACTATCAGAAGTAGACCCTGAGTAAACATGAGGGGTGGAACCCTGGGTTCCTTCTGGTAGCTTGCGATGGTCTCTCGTACATTTCTACTACCCATATACAAGTTTTGGCCGTTAGCTATTGATCATAATGATAGCGCTCTCAGGCATGGCGATTGGGAGCCCTTCCTTGAGCGATTCGACTTTGGTGTGTCTGTGGGCATGTCCGAGACGATGAAAATCTCCCTGTTGCTCGGCACTCTGAGGTAACGGTTTGAGCCTCAGGGCACAAGGTGGGGATTATTGGGATCGAACAGCAACATTCCATGAACCAGGAATGGCAATTTGGAGGCTGGCTGATGATTCAGCGCATCACCTTTTTCATCCTACTCATTCGCAACCTAGGTCATAAACCACCCATGAACCTCCTGCAAGGGGATCATTATCCACAGCTGGAGACACTCGCATATGATCTGCCCGAGGCATGCTCTCGGGCCTCTCCACTTGAATCTGGTTCCGAAGCCAACCAGACAAATCCTGGAACCTGGGTAAGAGCTTATCATTTTGTTCAATTAACTTATTCGCTCATGGTATATTGTAATGTATTTTGAATGGTATTTGGGGTAAGGGGTTTTATTTGAATATGAGGGTAGGGGATTGCTTTACGTCATGTTTTTTGTATGGGATTCCTGGAACCGGGTAAGGAACTGCTCCCGCTGCTCGTGGACAGCCTCAGGCCAAAAAAATGAACGAATCAGAATGTAGAAATCAAATTTGGGTTATATGGGGATAATGAGAGGGTTATACAGGGTTTACATTTATAGGGATTATGTAGGGAATGGAATAGAAAATGGAAACTACTATCCTGAGTAGTTGTGAGTTGTGTGCTTCGAAACCCTTGCAAGCCTGCAAGCTGATTTGGTCAAGCTATCTAGTGAAGCAAAGCTCCGTAGCATTTGCTGCTGGAATTGTTTGTTTTATAGCTTGGTACCTTGCTGCTTATCGGGAGGCCGCCGCAATCGCAGGAAGCCGACAAGAGGATCCTTGGTAGAGATTGATTCTGGCTAAGTCAGGCTTCAGCATCTAGCTTTCCAATAGAAATGGGGTCCCCCAAAACAAGGTGTGCCCTAGAGGTGGGTATGCTTAAGCCTAGCCATGACGAACCACCAAGCATTCTGAATTGTGAGCTTCCTAGGCATGCGGCAGACTCCCCGGCCGCAGTGGCTACAAAGCTCCGTGTGCTAAGCCTATGGGGCGGAGCGCTGGAGGTCCTGTGCAGCGGTGCGCGACCCTCGGCTTGTGACCTTACAGTCGTAGGTTTCCCGTAGAAACCGTGGATCTTACCAGTATGCTACATGCGTCCCAGCTGTTCAACCCTAGACCCCAGAGCGCTACGGCGCTTCCAGTCTCTTTTTCATTCCCTACCAACCCAGAACCTCGCAAGAAATCCTAAAGCTTCAGGAAATTCCTCAGTGAAAGTGGTGGTTCAGCCATCTGGCTCTCAGTGGGTGGCCCTGGACGAGCAGATCAGCGCGCTCACGTTGTGGCTTACCTGTCTCAAGAATTGCTGCCACTTGAAGCGACGGATGGCGTGCGACTGTCATCTTTGCTTCACCAGTTTCTCTGAAATAAATGTGATGACTGTCAAGTAGTCGTAAGGCAAAGCCTGCGCGTGCGGGTCCTGGGCTCCGAAAAGGTCTCCGAGCCGCTCTGGTTCGAGCAGAATGCATCGGTTCTTGTGCCAGACTGCGCAGGCTACTTGGGCCGAACATAGACGAGCAAAGAAAGCTCGGCTTTTGTTTGGCTGCGGAATCCTCAGGGCGATCAGCAGCTCCCTCATAGGTTATGTAGAACCCAAACGGAATGTGAACATCGTGCTTTTCACTATTCTGCAATCACGGTCCGGTCTTGAATGAAGAAATCAATCATGTGAGAGCCGAGGGATGGCTTTTACCGCAATTTTGAATGAAGGAAGTGTGGTGGCCCAGCTCCTGACACCTGAGCCTGATCACCGGCTGCTTCTGCTGGCTCCCGCCATGCGACTTCGCAACCAGACGGCCATTAACTCAGCCACCATTTGTCAAGGCTTTCTCATAATCATGGGTGTGGGGGGAGGGTTAGCAGGAATGTAGATTTGAAGAGAAAGGAAGATTGGAAGCCTGCAGTTGAGCCGCAGCTCTAGGACCCGAGAAGCAAACAAGATCTTGTTTCCGCCAGTGTTTTGTGAGCATCAGCATATTTGGCGTTAGGAGCTGCGCGTTACCGGGAAGTGCAGGAAGCTCTCCGACATCTCCAAGCTAGAAAAGATTTGTATAATCTAATATGTGTCCAACACTTCCTACATATTCATGGAGCACCTTACTTTATCGCTCTCACGTCATTTCTTATTGGGTGTCGTTGCTGAGTGACCACCCAACCGTGTGTTGCTTGAGTGCTTGCAAGTGCCAAGTAGTAACAGGGACGTCAGCATGCCAAGCCTGGTTTGTTTCTGCAACATCTTGCTGCACGAGGACATGGTATTGCAAGTTCGGTTCCACGACGAGGGCAACAGAGCAACAGCGGCCTCGTCCTGCACAGCTCTTGCAGAGGTCTAGCGAAGGTTTCATGAGTCCCATTGAGCACTTCTCGTGCCACGCACGTAGGAGGCCAGCAATACTTCCAGGATGTTCGCAAGTGAGCCATGGATTGTCAAGCTCACTGCCCTCAGAGATGGGTGGCAAATCGTTCTGACCATCCTGACTTCTGCTGCTTTGTTGTCCGCTTTGCTCATGAGGTGTTTTGCCTAACCTGGGTACCTCACCTCCTGGTAGCATCTGCCGGCTGATGAACCCCATAGCACGAGGTGGTGAAGCATTTGGACTCGGCAGTCTGCGATGCTGCGCTGCTCGGGACTGGACCTCCGCATCTTATCCGAAAGTAACCACCGTAGTACAGAAGCCTACACAACTGATGTGAGTTTTGAGAGTAAGTCAAACCGTAGTCTTGCCAGGATAGTCAGTGAAAAAGCTTACGGTCGTCCCAGCAAAAGTTTGACATCATCCACATGGTACACATGAAAATGTCTGGTTACAGTGCATGGCTCCGTTGTTGTGAGGGTACCGGGATCAAAGAAGATAGACACATGCCATCGCATACCTTTCCCGCAGAGCTGCGGCTACTGCATCGCCGCAGCTAGCTCGCCTGACGCGGGCGAGCCTGCTCAGCATTCAGAATTTGCAGCAAACAATCTTCACTGCATGCAGTCAAGTACGCCTTCGGAAAAGCCGGCCACTGAAACGGAGTATGACGGTTCATGAACAGTGCTCTTTTGGGTGGCATTATTGTCTTGGGGGATTTCCGAGCAGTACTCATGGACTCGGATATGGTGAGGCCATAGAGAGTAATGTTCACCTCATAAGTTGACCCCCCCCACACCCCAGGATGTGAGCCCGTCCATCTGTGATTAAGGGTATCCGGGTCCATGAGCTGGAGCTCCAGTCGTTGTAGCCAATAGTAGTACTAGCCCGCAACACATTGCCCTGTCGGCGCGTCCAATTTTTGCGTTTTGGCAGATTGGATTTTGCAATTGCGCACGGATTAGTATGAGGTCAACATTATCAGCTCTGTCCACAAGGGGGTACATGGTGGTAGTCCCTGACAGCAAGTACGCGCATAAGGAACAGTCAGCAACAGTCCGATCTCAGAAGCCAGAAAAGCGTGGGTCACCTCCAAGAGGGTCCTATGAAAGCAACGATCTTGCAAAAAAGGGTTATATGGGGTTCCATGGTAGTCTGGGGGACGGTAGCTGATCTCGTCCCATGGGGTTGCCAGAAGAGTGACGGCCACCTATGCTCAGGCATGGAGCAATGCAGCAAATGAACTCGAGCTTCAAAAGCCCCAGCGACGAGCACCTTTGAATTACCATTTAGTCCCATGAGAAACTGGTGTGTCAACAAAGGGTTTCACAAGGCAGGAAGGCCAGTCTTGTTCATTATGGGATCTTCGGTCAGGGATCTTTGGGGCTAATTATCCATTCTTGAGCTGGTCGCACAACTACAGTTCACCCAGATGCGGTCTCTTATCCTGAGACTGAGCAGTCTTGATGTGGAGCAGGCAAATGCAGCCATTCAGCATACTCAGCACATCTCTGCATGCTCGATGAGCTAAAGAGAGTGGCTCTCCTGATGAGTTTGTAGCGCGTATGACACCTTTGCGCAGGACACTAGTTTCAGATCGGGCGAGGTTCCATTGTAGAGTCAACTCGGCATTGCAGTCGTGCTGATTGTGCTTTGAGGTGGGTTTGCCTTCCTCCGAACAGCATTTGTGCTGTGCCTGCTGCAGCCACGGCACAGGATGCAAGTGGGGCAAGGACGGTGATTAGCAACTGGACCGCATTGACATACCGCTAGAGTTCCTGACTGAAGCTCAGCACTGTGTATTTCCTGTTGTGACGAGCGCGAGCTCGGTCTTTTATTCCAGCTAGTCAGCGCCAAGTCATCGCCATCGTTTGCTGACAGCCGGGGCTTTCGGCATCTGCAGCTGTGTTCATCTCGCGCAACCACCCCCTGCCCTGCACAAGAAGATCTATATCATCGCAATCCTGAACTGCGTCAGTCTTATTATCCAAGCTTTCCGCGAACCGGCTGCGCCACACCTCCTAGTACCTGCCGGCAGCCACGTCACAGAGAAACAAAAAGCACGCAAACAGCAAGGAACAAACGAGGTCCTGCAAAAAAGCAGACACCCACGTCGCACGCCCTTAATCCACTCCTTTTTGCATCGCCGTTGGCTGTGTGCTTTGCCTTCTACCGATCCATTCCAGCTTCCAATCTAGGCATCAGCTGTCCAAGCATCTAGAAGTGTTAGAGAGTAGCAGTATGTTAGCAGAGTTGGCACGTGAGGCACAAGGATGTGTGAGGTACGGCCCGTACGGCTCTTTGCAACCCCAGTTGTCTCGGGTAGCCTCCCTCTGTAAGCAGCCAATTCCTAAACCCGTTTGCCATGATGGTACGACCTGGATGCTTATGCCTGACTCCTGGACATCCTGAACCCTCATGTTCCCACAGGAGACTCAGGAACCTCCTTACTACCATCTCTAGATAGCGCTGCGGTCACCAAGGGCATTCCAAATATAGAGAAACCTCCAAGTCAGAATCTGAGGCCTGCGGCCAGCAGCTTGGAGCCAGGAGGTGGACTTCAGCCCGCCTGGGGCAGTGGGGCGGAAGCCGGTGGACGGCGTCTCCTGCAAGCCAGGCCGATGGTAGCGTCAGCAATAGCGGTAATCGGAAGCCCAGCAGCAAGAGGAGTAGGAAGATGAGGAGGAAGCGTGGAGGGAGAGGAGTAAGAACGAGTGCGCCCTCCTGCACCTAAACAAGTCAATGCTGACAGGCGCCGGTGCGTCGAAAGGTGGATACCCCGCCTCTGCGTCGGCACCGCCACTCCACTTCTTGGTGGTACAGGACTGCGAAGACATAGGCACCACGGGGCAACCAACTGCGCGCAGCTACGTCAGGAAGAACTTGTTTGGACGTGGTTGTGTATGTCAGTTCCTCTGGAGATGGAGCCATATGCAAGACAACTTTCTCGGCAATCGCAATGCACGAGTTTGGGCGACCGATTCACCTTTCGTGTTGCACTTGTGGGATCCCATGGGCTCAAGGCAGTAGCCTCGATCATTTCATGTCTAACAGTGCAGGTGCCTCTACGCACGGCAGTCAGAAGATCAAGACTTTGTCGATCCGACCAACCATGGTCTTTATGACGCTCAGACGAAGTTAAGCCAAATAGAAGTGACGAGTTATTGTCGCTACGCATGCCGAACACGAACATGTCAGAATTCTTACGCAGGGCTCGGTCTAGCTCACAGTCAGAAGAAGGATTGCAACTACAGCTGTTGCAGAGTGGACGCAAACAGCGTCCCAAAAACAGCCTCGCACCGATACACCGATACACCGATACACCGATACATCGGTACCGCGCCCTGGGCCCCCGAACGGCGCACGCCCGCAGCGCTACACCGATGCACCGGTACCGTGCTCCGGACCCCGAACGGCGCACGCCCGCACCGATATACCGATACAGCGGTACCGCGCCCCGGGCCCCGAACGGCGCACGCCCGCACCGATACACCGATACACCGATACACGCCCTGGGCCCCGGACGGCGCACGCCCGCACCGATACACCGATACACTGATACACCGATACACCGATACACCGGTACCGCGCTCCGGGCCCCCGAACGGCGCACACTCGCACCGATAGACCGATACACCGGTACCGCGCCCTGGGCCCCTAACGGCGTACGCTCGCACCGATACACCGATACACCGCTACCGCACCCCGGGCCCCTAGCGGCGCACACTTGCACCGATACACCAATACACCGGTACCGCGCCCCGGGCCCCTATACAACGGCGCACACTCGCACCGATACAACGATATAGCGGTACGCGCCCCGCGCTGCTAACGGCGCACGTTCGCACCGATACACCGATACACCGGTACGGCGCCCTGGGCCCTGACGGCGCACGCCCGCACCGATACACCGATACACCGGTACCACGCTCCGAACCCCCGAACGACGCATGCTCGCACCGATACACCGATACACCAGTATCGCGCCCTGGGCCCCGAACGGCGCACGCTCGCACCGATACACCGATACACCAGTACCGCGCCCCGGGCCCCGAACGGCGCACGCCCGCACCGATACACCGATACACCGATACACCGGTACCGCGCCCCGGGCCCCTAACGGCGCACACTCGCACCGATGCACCGATACACCGGTACCGCGCCCTGGGCCCCTAACGGCGCACGCCCGCACCGATACACCGATACACCGGTACCGCGCCCCGGGCCCCTATACAACGGCGCACACTCGCACCGATGATACACCGGTACCGCAGCGGCCCAGGCCCCGAACGGCGCACACTCGCACCAATACACCGATACACCGGTACCGCGCCCCGGGCCCGCCCGCACCGATACACCGATACACCGATACACCGGTACCGCGCCCCGGGCCCTGAACGGCGCATATACTCGAACGATACACCGATGCAAGCCATAATAATAATAGCAAAGTTAATGCTCCAAGAGCACCCGCGGATCAGAGCATCCATGCCCAAACCATAATTACGTTTGTGTTCCAAGCGTATTCGGCACCAGTGCATCCATGCCCAAACCACAAAGTTAAAGACGTTCGTGTTTCAAGAGCAAACGGGCACCAGTGCATCCCTGCCCAAGCCATAATAACGTTCGTGTTCCAAGCGCATACGGTAACCAGTGCACCATGCCGAATCCATGATTGCATTCCTGTTCCAAGAGCAGACGGTAACCAGCGCAGCCTTGCCCAAACCATGAGAACCTGCAAGTTCCAAGAGCATACGGTCACCATTGCATCCATGCCCGTACCATGATAACGTTCATGTTCGAATGCATGCGGTTACCAGTCCATCCATGCCCAATCTATAGTAAAGTTCATGTTTGAGTGCACGCGATTACCAGTGCATCCACGCCCAAACCATAATGGCGTTCATGTTCGAGTGCGTGCGATTACCAGAGCATCCATGCCCAAACCATAAGAACGTTAGCGTTCCTAAAGCACACGGTGACCAGTGCATCCATGCCGAGACCATAATTGCGTTCGTGTTCCAAGAGCATACAGTAGCCAGTACAGCCTTGCCCAAACCATGATAACCTTGGGTTCCAAAAGCGTACGGTAACCAGTGCATCCATGCACAAACCATAGTTCATGTTCGAATGCATGGCGATTACCAGTGCATCCATGCCCGCGCTAGAGCATCCATGCCCAAACCATAATTACGTTCGTGTTCCAAGAGCATACGGTCACCAGTGCACCCATGCCCAAACCAAAATAACGCTCGTGTTCCAAGAGCGCACGGTCACCCCAGCATCCATGCCCAAACCATAGTAACGTTCATGTTCTCAGAGCATACGGTCCCTATTGCATCCATGCCCGTACCATAATAACTTTCATGTTCGAATGCATGCGATTACCAGTGCATCCATGCCCAATTTATAGTAACGTTCATGTTCGAGTGCGTGCGAGTACTAGAACCATCATGCCCAAAACCATAATTACGTTCGTGTTCCAAGAGCATACGGTCACCAGTGCATCCACGCCTGAACCACAATGGCGTTCATGTTCGAGTGCCTGCGATTACCAGAGCATCCATGCCCAAACCATAAGAACGTTAGTGTTCCTAAAGCACACGGTGACCAGTGCATCCATGCCGAGACCATAATTGCGTTCGTGTTCCAGGAGCACCCGCTGACCCGAGCAGCCATGCCCAAACCATATTGACGGGGCGCCCGACGTCCCTGGCGATGCCCTGAGCATACTCGGCGTACCCGGATCATACCCATTGTATGGCCGAGTGCACCGGGGCGCACTTCCGCAGTCGCTTTTTCTTGTCACAATGCAATGACCCAAAATGGACGCAAACAGCATCGCGTATTCCGGCATACTCCCCAAGACCCCCAAGACGCTCTCCACCCGAACCTTGTTGTTAACTTGACACAGTTTCGTTTTCCAACGTTTCTGGTCCGTAATATCCTCCAATATCCTCCATCCGCAACAATCCCCCAAGAGACCCCGAAAGCCACTTCCCCTATAATTTCCTAACTTGAGAGTGTCCTTGTCCAGTCTTTCCAGCCCGTAAAACATTCCATTAGCCAGCCTAGGACTTCTCCGAGGTCCCCAGGAGTCCCCACATGACCTCAAAAAACCCCAAGACCCCCCACATCCCCCTCACCCCGGACTCAGTCAAATTAACCAATTTGACGGAGTGGCGTTTCCATCTTTTGAGATTCAAAATATGCTCCGCCCCCCGATTAGCATAGCAGCTTATCGACGGATTTCCCCCTCCCCCTCTCCCACCCCCGGGCCCCCGACCGGCGTACCGGCGTATCGGCGTAATTCCTCTTCCGCGCCCCGAGCACCGGCGTATCGGCGTATTTCCCTGCTTCGCCGCCCCGAGCGGCGTACCGGCGTATCGGCGTATTTCCGTGCCTCCGCGCCCCGAGCGGCGTACCAGCATATCGGCGTATTTCCCTGCTTTGGCACCCCAAGCAGCGTATCGGCGTATTTCCCTTCTTCCGCGCCCCGAGCGGCGTACCGGCGTATCGGCGTATTGCCCTTCTTCCACGGCCCGAGCGGCGTACCGCACCCCGAGCGGCGTACCGGCGTATCGGCGTATTTCCCTGCTTTGGCGCCCCGAGCGGCGTATCAGCGTATCGGCGTATATATACTTTTCCCTCCTTCAGCGCCCCCAGCGGCGTATCGGCGTATTTCCCTGCTTCCGCCCCTCCACTGCGTACCGTCGTATCGGCGTGTTTGGCCATTTCCCGCCCCCAGGCGACCTACCGGCGTATCAGCGTATTTCCCTTCAGCCCCTCGCCGACCGGCGTACCGGCGTATCGGCGTATTTCCCTGCTTTGGCGCCCTAAGTGTGGCGTACCGGCGTATCGGCGTATCGGCGTAAAGTTGTTTTAGGACACTTTTTGCGTCCACGCTGGTTCTGTTGTGCAGCTGTCTCAGGAATTCTCTCCCCTTTGGACCCCTCGGTGTCGCTCTCGGTTGTTTTGTAGACATTCATGTTACAATGAGCCTTAGTCCTCGGCGCATGGAGGCCTGGAGATCGCTTCGAGGAAATCTTCCCAAGCGGTGACAGTGGCTGTGGAGGCACTGCAGCGAGTCAACTTCTACACCCTCAGCATGCAGGACATACGTCCGGGCCCTTCTTGAAGAATAGCATGCGGCTTGCCAGCATGAACAGATGCTTTCGCAGATGAGGTGATGGCTTGAGTATAGGAGGACAGCTGGGACCAAAGGCACCTTGGAGTAGCAAGGCCAGCTCGGGGAAGAACTTCAGAATGATATTTTCAAATTTCAGAGGCAAGCCTCGACGGAACTCATTCTGCCCCTTTCGAGGTGGGTCTCGAGGGCAGTGACGTCGTAGAGGTCACCGAAAACGTGCAGGGTGATGAGGTGCAGCGAGTGGTTGCGCCAGCAGCAGCAAATGCCGGGCTTTCCCCATGACAGGCGAAGATCCTGGATTTGAGGGAGACTGTGAACGGTGCAGCAGCCGCAGTTTCTCTGGAATGCTTGGGCCATGGACAGATCCGAACCTTGGCCAGCACAAGTTCAGAAAAAAAAAGTCTGTCCGACTCTAAGGGCTGCAGGGGTGTCGGGATGGGCAGAAAAAGCCCGAAGGTGTAAGAATGCATATGCAGTTTATACCAGCTTCGACGGGCCTCTGTGGGGAATTAAGCGGGCAGTTCTTCCCAAACTGCAGGCATCAGCTGCTCCCATTGGCTTCTGGACCGTGGTGGTACACAGGACTTGCCTAAAACTGAATGTGTCAAAGAAAGTTCAGTTGGCACCCTCAGGACAAAGGACTTGGCCATTTAGAGGTTTTCTACCAGGGTGCCAAGTTGCCATCGCGGGGTGGCATCACTTTGTCTCTCAGCAGCAAAATTAGCAATGGGAGATAATGGGAGGTTACACCAAGCGCTAGCCCCTTCCGAACAACACGGTTGTAGCAGCTCACTTTGTAGGCATTTGCCAGGCATGCTCGTCTCATGCCGTTTGTTTGGCCAGGCTCCATGCTGGCTGCTTCGAAAATCCTTGCGATCTCGCCTTGTGCCACACCCTTTGCACTTGAGAGTTGCTATAAGTTCTACTATGCCTCCAGCCTGGAAACCCTTCAGACCAGCTTCTGTTGGCTGGCCTCAGGTCCCGACGGCAAGGTGGCCAAAGCAAAGCATACATTGTCATTGGCTCAGTGCTGCTCAAGATTGCTCGCCAAGGTAGTGTTGATGTGTGCAAAGTTGCCGCCTGCCCCAGGAAGATGCCGCCAAACTTTGAAAGCTTTGTGTGGAACACCCCGTCTGGAAGTCTGGAGATGACTCTCCGCATTGGCAGCGTGAAGAGCAGCAGCCGCTCAATGTGAGTTAGGATTCTACTGAGTAGGAATTCACAGAACATTACAAGGGCCCTTTCCCTGCGAGCTATCTGAATTCCTGCTACCACGTCCCACCCATAGCGTCCCGCAGGTGTGCATGGAGCAACTTGCATGCAGTTCACGCTGGCGCCGCGACTGGTCGTAACAAACGCTTCGGACGTGGATCTTGAGCTCGAGACTCCTGACAAGATGCCAGGTCCCCAGCAGCAGGGGGACACCTTTCCAAGTCTATTCCCATCGGTCTGAGTATGAGCATACGTCTTTTTTATACTAAGGGAATCTTGATAAACGTGGCATTCATTCGTGTACAATGCAACCCAATGTCTGCCATCAAAATGAAAGATGGTACACGCAGCTTAGCTCATGTGTCGCATCCAGTCACTGCTTTCGCTGCTGTGGCAGCCCCGAACCCCAAACCTCAAGGAAGATTCGATGGAGACCGAGCGAGTCTCGGGTGTTGCACTGGAAGGCAGACTTGCTGCAAAGCTGCGTCAACACTAATAGATGCTTCGTATTGGATCATGAAGCATGAACAATCATGAGCATGTATATGCAACGTGGTTCACCCGCATGATTTGAAAAGAGAACCACTTGGTGTTATGATGACATTCGAGGGCAGAGCTGACTGGCCCATCGCTTTAATTCTTCTGTGAGTGTTAGGAGTATCATCTTTAGACTTGGGCAAAAGTCTGCTAGGCCAGCCCGGATGCTGTGGATCCTTTGGCCACCACCTTCCGTGACCTGATGAAGAACCAAGTCAGGGCTGCAATATTCACAGCGATAAGATTCCGAGTAAGAATTGCGATCATGACAAATAGTGATGCCAGAATTGGTAAGATTGGAGTAGTACAATGGGAACTTTGAGGGCTGCTTCCATGGAAAGCTAGTTGCGAGCGAGAAATGCCATGCAGGTTACGATGTTAACATTGAGAGACTGCAGTATAATTATCTTAGTCATCTGAAGGCCTCTTCTGAAAATTGATTCGCAGCATGCGATTTCTCATTTGAGATCGCACTGTTTCTCCAAGCGTTGCCATGACGAACTGGCAAACCTGCTTGATCGAAAGCTCCATGCCCCTACATGCGCGATCTGAGGCTTCCGGCCCATCGGAGCAAGTCAGTGCGAATTTTCCGGAGTCGTCCTGTGCCGCGCCCCCAGCCTTCCTAACTGCCGCTGTTGTTGCTGGAGTGCTTTTTCGCAGAAAAGGAGAGTTGTATCGCCAGGCAGCGACGGTTCTGCGGGTTCCACTCCCTTTACGCTGAAGCGTCAGAAAGGAGGGGTGGAGGCCCACTGTCGCAGTAATCCACCACCGGCCCTCCAAGCTTTGCTGTGAAAGCAGGTGTGGAGCGTGGATGTAGCGCCGCTTCATGGCAGCATGGGTGTGCTGATTCGTCCTGGATCCGACTTCATTGCAGCCAACCTCCTTGAGCACAGGCCGCATACATAACTCTAAGATTAACCCCTTGAAGGGGTTCCGGTATATCCCTATAACTCCAATCTAATCTCCCATAATTGACACTCAAACGGAAAGACCTACGGAAAAAGCAATGGAAGCTGCCCGTTGGATTAGCTTCAATGTGATAGGGAAGTGTCTTAAAGAAATCAGGGCTCCGTTTTTGCAGCCCAAAAAACTGGGAGGGTAGCAGAAGAGGGGTACTTTAAAACATTCACATACTTGTGAGGATGTGGTATTCGCTACACCCACCCCCCCCCCAATACAAGAATCCGATTGAAGTGGCTCCCAAAAAGGGACCCCTAAATTTTGGAGTCCCTAATCCTTGTAACCGGTGTACAATGACAATCCCAGTTTCCATTTCATGTGCTGTTTGATTCTCCGGTATTCTGGAATTTCACCTGCACCCTATGTACCCCCATACGGGCCTTTATAGCCCTATAAAACCCAATACTGGGGTGATGGCAGGATGGAGGTGCAAGACGAAGGGCGACCAGAAGAGAAAATTCTGGTACCACCAGGCCAGGCACCTCTCTCTGGGAGTTTCCAAAATTAACAAGGAATCAAGGAATGGCTCTTTATAGTACTCCCCATTTCATCCCCGATAATGGTGTAGTTTCTATATGATTTTGATTCCCCAGAGGTAAGCTTTAGGAGTTTCCAAAATCAAGGAGTCTCTTTGCGCAAGTCCTTACGATACACATTCTTCACTCTATTTCAGTGTATACAGGGGGGCCAAAAACGGCAACTACCATGCTGGCGGATACCAATAGATAAAACACAAGTCCGTCAGAAAGTGGGCATCATACCAAACAGCATATAGCAGCTGAATTCGCCAGGGACATTGTCATTGGGCCATCCTATCATTGAATTGACCCAAGATGCAGAAGCCCTTATGGAAGCTACTATAAGTATATTAGGGTATAAAATAGGGTTATATAGGGATAATGGAAAAGAAAATGGAAACTACTATAGTATGTTATGACGTTTTGCTATTTTTGTCCTGGAGATGCTGATGACTTCATGGGAAGATATGTCCCATCTGCACATGTAGAGAGCTGCTGAAACTTAGCATTGCAGCTGGGTCAGGTGGGGAGAGACTGCAGGTTGGGCGAGGAAGTGCGCCAATGTAGAGGAAATTAAGCTGGGGGCTTGGAAGTAGACTGTGGTGCAGACATTTATACAGGAAACTTGTAGGTCTGACAAACCGCTACATGATTTCTTATCAGAATTGCGGATCCGTTTCCGGGAGTCTAAGTAACATACAGCGCCTAAGTTTGAAAAGTTTACACATATCTGAGGTGAAGAGAATGTGCCAATTGGTTGGTGCATGCCCTTCTCTGGCAAGCGCTCTCGAGCAACTTGTTGCCAAGCAAATCGCAAGTCTTGCAGCTGCCGTTGCTGAAGATCAGTATACGTTGCATTGCCCAAGAAAGTCGTAGTGGTGTTGCAGCACTTATTTGTAAGCGTAGGCAGTGGCGGCAGCAGCAGCAGCAGGAGCTGCAGTAGGTTGGAAAATGTTGGCATGAAAATGAGGCTGTCAGAGTAATCGTGGACAAGGAGGTCGTCGACATACCTGATCTGCAGCGCACAGCGGTTCGGCCGTTAACAAAGCCAGGATGCTTGTCTTGAATCATAAACCTTACTGTAGGCTGATGGTGCCCGTAAGATCAGGGGTATGTGTTGGAGGGTCCTGATTCTGAGGATCTGGGTGCTGTATGTAAAGGGGACCGGCTCCAAGACGTTCTGAGAGGCAGCAGATTCCTGAAAAATGTTTGCTTGAAAGGCAGCCTTCATAAAGGGTAATTGCGTCATAGCCCTTTGCAGCCTCTAGATGGTTATTGCTCAAAATGGGGGGTCCCTCTTACGGTACATACCGGTTTGGGACGTTGTTGCGGGGTACCTTGGTAGTTTGGTGGGAGAGAGAGGGTTCGCCACAATAGAATTCCGTGTCTCTTACGGTTCAGGAGGACGGTCTACAAGAAGCAGGAACAAGGACGACGAAATCCTCCCTTAACTAACGTCATTCTCGTGGTGTTGCTATGACTGTAACTGTTCTTGCAATAGCTTCTGCAGCTACTAGCATATTAACCCTGATTCTCTGTCCGTCTTAGAAGTGGTTTTTGAAATCTTTTGAAGAAACTCAGGACTTTCCCACCTGGCCCTGCGTGTGATGCGCAGCGGGAAGACCACCAAGCTAAGTTTAGAGGAGCTCCACGAGAAGCAGCAGGTACATGCCAAATCGGAGGCCAGGGGATCTTGGCATAAATAGGAGGACAGGTGCTATCACTTCGACATACTGCGACAATAGTTTCTTCAAGTACTGGAAGTAGTTGTCGCGGTAGTGGTAGCATCAGCAGGAGGAGGAGCAGCAGTTCAAGTAGTAGAAGGCGCCTCCAACTACCAACTATGTTCTCCACATGTTAAACGGTTAAAACCAGGCCAAAACTGAAGAAATTGTTCTGTGGAATGCCTGCGGCTCTGTAACTCAGGAAGCGTAGCGGATGCGGGCAGGAGTTCAGGGGATAGGGGGTGGTGGGGGGGGATGGGCGGAGTGCCAAGTAACGTCCATTCCGGGAACGCACACGCAAAAATCTACTCTAGTCAGAGCATGTGTGGCTTTGTTGTTTCATGGCTGAGGCACCTTCCACGCAGCAGCAGCAGCAGCAGCAGCAGCAGCAGCAGCAGCAGCAGCAGTCGATTAGCCGTAGCTGTGGCAGTGGTGGTGGTCCTATAAAAGCAACAGCTGCTGCTGCAGCAGCAGGAGTAGTAGTAGCAGTAGCAGTAGTACTGATCCGAATTTCCGCGTTCTGCGGAGCAATAATGGCAAAGATTAGCAAAGGCGTGACGAAAGCTAGAACTCCCGAACGCCACCAAGAGCCGTAATGAATCTAACCATATTGGCAAGAATGATAGTGAATGCTGTTAATAGGTCATGATGAAGAAGATGATGGTTTCTATATGTTTCTATGCTGGTCGTAGTAACAGTCATCATATAAAGTGACAGCAAACGACTCATGTTGCATTCAATTCCAGAATCTGATAATGGCAAAAACCATGCCTCCTGCCTCCAGGCCTTCCAGGCAACGTTTCTCGACTGCCTTTGGACAGGTGCTTCATGCGCTTTAAAGGCATGTAACGTCTTGCCTTGCAAGCCTAACCCTTCAATCCTGACCTGACTGTGGTTCCATTAAGGAGTTTGTCAGAATGATCCCTGTGTACTGCTCAACTACTTGAGATTTGAGACCCCCTCTACTAAGTCTCCACAGGGCTATCGTTATCCCTGCATGTTCTGAGGTGCCATGGATCCGATCTTGCGAAACTTAAGAGTCACCAAGGTTCGAGCTCAATGTGAAGCTGGGCCGCGCAGGGATCTCGCTGATCGACGAAAGCCCGCCGCGGCCCTGTGAGCTCTTCTTCTTCTCTTTGGACATGCTGCGGCTCGAGTACCTGAAGGCCAGCGTCAACAAGACCTGTAATGCAAAGATGAGATGATAAAGTTTAGCGCAGCAACGCTCAAAATCATACTCACACATGGTGCGGCATGCAGCGGATTCGGCCGTAATTTACACGGCAGAATGCCATGCCTCTGCAGCAGGACGCTGCGCGAGATTCTGAGAAGATCACACTGTCCATTTCCGAGGCCGGCACAGCATAGAATTTGGCTTTACGCGATCCTTCCTGCCTCGCGATCTATGTTGCTTGAACTAGTGGTTGGCTCCAAGATGTCTGGGGTTCTGAAGCATTGAGATGTCCAAGTCATTCACTGCCCAGGTGCAGGGAATCTGCCAGCTACCAGACAGAACCAATGATATGGCCGCTCGTCTGGCCTGAGTATCGAAGTGTCTCGTGCAGAAAGCTGATGCGCGCTCCCAAATAACTTTGTTATCAGTTTAGCATTGTGTGCCGCGAAAACTTAGTCTAATCGTTCAGGGTTCCACACTGCTCATGTCCATGACTGGCTAACAAGACATGTTGTTGCCGCTCTCAGGACAAAGTCAGCATGCTTCTTGGTCATTGTTGAATTCGGATTTACATCTTGGTTCCAGCAAGTACCTAACCCTTGAAGAAACCCCGAGCCCCCTCCAACATTCGAAATACTAGTACTGAAGGCTGAACAGCTGATATGATCCCTGGATAATCCCTTTATAACATAGTGTGTTCCCATATCCCTGCTTACAACAAGTAAGTTTAAGACGTTCATCCAACTCATGTCCAAGGCTTGACATCAACCAGCTCCAAAAGCTGCCAGAAAACTTGATGCAGAATCAGGCGCTGTCAATGCTTTGTTTCGATTTGAGGGAAGTGAGCTATAGTCTAAACTCCTTGAAGGGGGTTATAGGGGACTATAGAGGGGACTGCAATCTGGGTTACAACGGGGGATACTAGGAGTTTAGACTATAGCTCCTGTAGGTTCGGGATGCGATCAGGATGTCAGCAGTGGGGTTTGGGAATTGCAGGCTTGCGGATTAGGACCTGTTTCGCTTAAATGACTGGGCAATCAGCTACAATACAAGCGAAAGCACGTATGCTCGTTGATGCACGTGGTGTGCCATCCAAGTCTCAAAGCGCGACGTTTTGCGCTGGAGCGTTACAGTTTCATACGGGAGCGTCTCATACCGCGGTTGTGGGTGTGGTCTGTAGCAGCAAAGCCGTGTGACAGTTTTGGTGTCTCCGCTCTCCACTACAGGAACTATGGCATTTTGGGTAATTTCCTTCTAGCCCCAAGTGTTTGGATACTGGATTCGGAGATGTCAGGCTCCGGGAAGCAGACGGAGGTTTAACTGATTGTCTTTGTCTGTGAGCTTCTTTTTATCTGCTTGCCATGCGCAGTGACGCAGTGAACTGTTTGGGCTGTTCAAATTCCTGCTGCTGTATGTCCGACCTGGGAACTCGAGTTTTAATGCTGCGAGGGTCATACTTACAGGAGTTTGCATCGTACTTCCTTTGGTCGTCCTCGTCGTACTCGGTCTCCTCTTTGCAGTCCTCCGGCTGCTACTACTGCTACGTCTACTACGACTACTACCCGCTTACATTTACATCTAGCAATCTAGTAGACATCACTTTGGCCTCGCTTCAAAGGAGCTGCCGGCGGTCATTCTGGCCAACCATTCTGCAGGAGCAGCCCAAGTGGGAGCTGCATGGGCGTAAAGAGGGATTCTACGGAAGAACGTAGGATGCCTCAAGCTTTAGGCTTCTTTTGAGGGCAGACCAAAACAGTCACGAACCTGCTGCTTGGGGGTTGGTTTTCCAAAGCGACACCCGCATGTGCATTCCGAACTGGTCTCCATAATGGTTCACAGATCTTTAAGCAGGCTTGCAAAGATGTTCGCCCTGCGATTTGCGGCAATCTTCTACTTGGACGGTGGAACTAAACCGTGTCTCTCTGCGTGCACACGGCTGGCCCCAAAGCCCAAATCGTACACCCGATCCCAAGTAATACCCATAGCATCAAGCAATCCAGGCTCGAGGTTTGCCGCCCCCAAGCACATAACTTCAGTCTGAGCGCCAAGGACTAGGACCTTTCATAACACTAAATAAACATCCTTGTTTGGGGTTCCAAGGATATTCGTACAACTACCCATCACAGGCCAGGTTTTCATGCGGAACAGGTTTGGGCCTTACCCCCTTTGACTTAACAACCCCAAAGTGCAGCCCAAAACCTCAAACTCCACCGATCACAAGATAGTTCAGCAGGAGGAAAGTCCTTCCTGCAGTTTCAGATGACTCGCCAGGCTACATCCTCCAGGCTCAGCTTCAATGTTGTCTTTTCATTTCAGCCCTTAACCGGGACCCCAAAACCCTGTGTCATCCGCGTATATCCCTAGGGTCCCTAAAGGGGCTCCCCATTTTGAGAGACTCCTCTGTGTTGCGGCCAGTCCTTACGTGGTCTGCAAATTGGCTGGCCTGTGCGTAAGAGCCCAGCAGCCCTACTGCAGACCTGGTATGCAAACCCTTGCAATGGCCATGGCCTTGCTTACGGCAGATATCGTTACAGCACGGAAAGGACTGTTTTCATGTAGCCGCTGCAGGAAGATCATTCTCACAATTAACTCTACGTAACGACCCTCGTAATATAACCTCAATATGCTAACACAGCTGCCATTTTGTTTTCCATTATCCCTATATAACCCCTATGTACCCCCAATAAACTACAGTTGTTGTTCCACCTCGCTGCGAGCAACCATACCTCACAGCTGCAGGGATCTGCTGCTGAGCGCTGCGCAATTGGATGTCGACAAGTTGGACTTTACTGTGGATGAGAAGTGGCTAACGCCTCTGCAGCACTGGCTGTCCCACAGCTTTGGATCAGGCGCCCAGGGTCCTTTTGCGACTATCTTGTTTGGAATCATGCCATTCCGCTCAAGCCAGTTGGATTGCGAAGTACTCGCGCGTTGAGTTGGCAGGTGGCTTTGACCTTTTCGGAGTTGCTGCAGAGCAGCTCCTGGCCTATGCTGGCAAGCCCATCACGGAAGCTTGGCGCACAATGCGGTGTTGGGAGTGTCAGTATCACCTCATTACAGCCCAGCACCCTAGTCAAAGCATCAACCGGGACTTCGCAATAAAGGGAGTCCAAAGCTTTCACTACGGCATTAACGCTGACTACAACCAAATGTGCGTTGCCATGCTGGCAAAGGGACAGTTGCGAAACCTTGGAAACCCCTTACATGCCCGAAATGACGAATTCCTAGAACGCCTATCAGAGGGAGCCCAGGATTATGGATCAGAGAAGAAGTCAACCAGCATGCCCTAAACCTAAGGACGGTTACGTGGCTCCAGACGTTCCCGCGGTCGTCCAAGCAGAAGACGTGAAACTCTCTGCAGTCGATATGACGGCTGCCTAGCAGCCAAATGAGGAGGGTTCTTATAGACCATGCTCAGGCACACTTCCGAAGGCCGTGTGATTGATGAGAAATGCCCAAACTTACAAAGACTGTGTGGCTTACATAATATCATAGTAGTTTCCATTATCGCTATATCCCTATATACTGTAACCCCAATATATATATATACATATACACCCTATTATATTATAGCAGTCTCCATTTTCTGTTCCATTATCTTGCTGTGAGCTGGCTTAGCGAAGATGCTTAAGCAATGCAGGCTGAACTCCTAAATGCTTGTCAAGGTGTGGTGTTCGCTTCGCCTGAAGTACTTGGAGTTCCTGCCAGTCTATGTCCGCACGGCTGCTCGGATGTCTTGTTCTGTGAAGATATCAGGGAAATGGAGAGCTGAGCACTCAGGCACTGAAAGTGCTCTCATTCAGCAGCTATTTCACACTGGATGGAGCTACTTGGCAAATCTTGGCAACGTAGCTATGCGACGATTCGTGCTAATGGCCTAATGCCAACACGCCCCTGAGAAAAAGAGCAAGAAACCTCAATGCCGAATGCCTACGCATATAACGTATTCTCTAGCTCACCCCCTGCCAGGTCGGCCTTGCCTTGCCTGCCAAGCATTTGGAACCTCACCGCGGTTCGTTACAGGCCATCCTGCCGGTGTTTATTCATCTACTGGTTGCGGGGTAGGTACGATTAGGGCCACATGGATCTCATGTACCCCTGCTCACTTGGGAAGTATCTTTGACTCAGATGTGTTTTCATGCATGGAAGGACTATGCCATGACGATTGCGAGCGACTATGCCACCTCCATCTTGGGTCACCTAGCTTCTTTGTTAGGCGGGATGGGGAGGGCAGCTTGAAGCATACGCACCCTCCTCCCAGTTCTTGCCCCGTTTGCAGCAACGAGAGCAAAGGGCAGCTGCACAAAATTGCCCACCATAATCATTGCTAGAATCCCTTTATGATCCCCAACCTGGGGTCCTCGGGGATGTCGCCACCCCTGTCAGAAACTCCTAAATGTCTGGCAGGCAAGAGCTCGCTGCTTAATCTCCCAAAGGCTCCGCTGAAACTGGGTGGGGCTGTAGTGGCAGTCATGGGCGACAAGCTCACTGACGTGACGACTGGAGCGTCATCTTTGCTGAGGCCATGATTGGGGTTTGAGGTTCAAAAGGCTACCCCCAAGATACTATATAGTAGTTTCCATTTTCTTTTCCCCGCATATAACCCCAATATTACCCCAATATAACTCCTATATCCTATATACTAACAGGTTTGTTTGGGATAGATGTCATGAGCCTCTGAGCTGCTTGGCTGCTCGGGTGGTCAGACCAAATACTTTGAAGCTGTCAGGAATCTCACCATGGATGACGAGTACATAGCCAAGAATCGACGCTAGGCTGCATTGAACAGTAAGTCAGAGGAGCCCCTAGAAGTTTCTCAAGGGAGTCCCTATGTGCTTGTAGGGAAGACCCTTATAAGCTTTTATAACGTTCTTAACCCCACACTCCCTAAGCGGTCCCCTAAGAGCCTCCGATTTTGAGACATTCCTATGGCCCGTAAGGTGAGAAGCAGAAGATCACTGGTGCAAATCAAGGCTTCGCAGCAGCCGGCAAGACCTTGATGGATGGCCACCCCAGCTGCTTGAGATGAGCCATAGTCTAAGCTCCTTAAACGGGGTTATGTATAAGGATTATATAGGGGACTACTATCCGGGTTATTAAGGGGGGATACTAGGAGTTTAGACGATGGCTCAGCTGGACGTTTCTCAAACTAGGGGTGCCCTGAGAACTCATGGCTCTGCGATGCTAGGAGGATTCTGTTTGGATTCTTGGGTTCGTCCTCGAGGCTGAAGTATGAAGCTCCCATGTAGCAGGAGGTTCTACAAGGGAGTGTAGCCATTGCATTGCAGCATCTTTCGGTCTAAAGCGTGGTGTACAATCATGTTCCAGACTGGAAAAACAGCCAGGAGTGGAGGGCATGTTCGATGTGGTGACGAAGCCCATGGAGGGTGCCAAGAAAGATGGCTTCTGGGGTTTTGCACAAGGCGCGGTCGTTCTGTTCCCGCCAGCACTTCAAGATTGCAGAGTTTTTGCTAGATGTGATCAGATATGGCTTCTTGCTGAGAATGTACGGTGCAGAGGCCTAACAAAGGGAGTAGCCGGGACCATCGTGAAGCCGGTTGCAGCCATCGGCACCGCAATCGGAGAGGCCCGGCCTCTGTGGAACCTTGAAGCCACAGCTCAATGTCGGTAAGTCTCTTGACTCCTGAAGTACCGCCAAATCATTACTATCCCAACGAAATCCCAGAATAATGCCTTTAGATTTCTGAATAGTTCTGAATACATACTCCATGATACTCCATGCAGATCCCTAAGCTCGTCTACAGATGCCTGTAGCCCCGAAGGTTGGCACCGGCCTGGCTTCCACAACAAACACGCTCAATGACAACGAAGCAAATCAGCGCCGGCGTGCTCGGCGGAGATTGCGGTTGCCACGTCTGCTCTTTGGAGCCGCAGGCCGCAAGCAGGAACACATGTGACATATGTGTTTGAATATCTAATATGTGTGTATGTATATATATATATATATAATTGCCAGTTCCCTGCTACGTGACAAAATGATGCTTTGCTTTCACTGCAAGTACTGGAGCATTACATAGCTAAAATGTTTGAAATACGGGGTTCTAGAGGAGGGGTAGCATATTTTGGTGTGTGTGCGTGTGTGTATGCAGGGTTCTAGGGGAAGGTAGCATATTTTGCTGTGTATGTATGTGTACATATATATATATATACATAGTTCTTCGTGCTGTTTGGAACCCTGGCCCTGTCCTGGGAACTGGATGCTGTTTGGCCTCCCACGAGTTTGAAGTTTGATTTTGCTAGGACTTCCAATGCTTCTTGCTTCAACTTAAGGGTTGCAGTGCCGAGGCAATCCGTTGTTGGAGGCTCCTGTTTAAGACGCTTTGTGGTGGTTATTCGCATCCCCACGTTAGAACGTAGTAGACCCCGACTCAGCAATCCATCTTGCTCATCCTCAACTTGCCAAGGAGAGCTTGGTGAGGTGCGCCCCTTCGTTGACTTCGAGGCTCAACTCTACCATCGGCAGAACCCTCAGAGAGGGCATCGAGAAATCCTTAGCCTTGGCTTCATCCAGCACCTCTTCCACCAGCACGTTGTCATGCATCACCTCAGCTTGAGCCCCTTCTGTTCCTGCTCTGCTGTAGGAATGACAGAAAGCAGGACTGCTGAAGAGCGCTTGATCACTACCTTCGCATCGTTGCCAGATCAGGTATGGAGAAAACATCCGTGGTGTTTGCGAAGTGGTGGTCCTAGACAGAGAGGAAAAAGGCTTCGTGGGTTCGTCGAAATCCCCAACTCATATCATGTGTGAACGGCCTGAAGTCACTGTGGAGGTGGGGACCTCTTGGTCAGCACCATGCTGCTCTTCGCAGATCAGCTTGCAGTGGCAGTGGCATCCAACCAGGCCAGATGAGACCCACCATGTTTGAATGCGATCCTGTAGAGACGCATACCCTGGGCTTGAAGAGCGACATCGTTCCAGGAGTTTTGCCCGAAGGTGGTAAAAAAGTTTAGCCGGTGATGATGGTTGGACGTAAGGTATGGGCCTGCTATCTGCAAATAGGTTTGTCGAGAGCTCTAATAAGCTGAATGATCGCAGGTTTGTTCCACCCAATTTTTCGTGGCAGCGTTTGCTTCCTAAGTCGCTGGACCCAGGCAGCAGATGCTGTTCCCAACAAGTTCGAGAGAATCTTCGGACCTCTCAAAAGCTCTTCCACGGCCAAGGCTCCCAGCGGAAAGTCAGAAAGTTATTCGCTTTCGGTGTGAATTCCGTATGAATCCAGAGCGCTCGGGAGTGCGCATTGAAACACACGGTTGAGCGTTTCGGGATACAACGCTGCACTTTGCAATTTTGCGAAAGCAACACGATGCAAAGGCAGCAACTCTTCGGGGAATACGCTTCTCCCAGCTGCGGGAGGCAGAATTGGCAGGACCTATGTTTGTTGTTTGATCTTTCTGAGTCCAGTGTGCTGAAATGACAAACAAGAAAATTGGCAGAGGAAAGATGCTGAAATTGAAGGGCTCCAGCAGCGAAGTCAGCTTGGATCTGGACAAGGACGGGCGGCGTAATAGGGCACTTTCGAAGGGCGGAACTGGGCCACTGATTGTTGCTGCAAAGCATTTCAAGGCTGGTCTCAGCGAAGCCGCCAAACAAGCGCTGCTCAGCGGCTTGAACGCTGCTGCAAAGCAGGGGCGCTTAGAGGCCGAAGTGGGGCTGGAAGATCGTCAGAGACATCTCTTTGACAAGAGAGGTGAAGATCCAGAGTGCTTCAATATAGGAGAGTCATTGCATAGGCACCCAAGATCAGCCATGGTTTTGCATGTTGAATGGCGGAAACCTAGGTCAAGGTGTAATTGTGGTGGCCACATGCACAATTGTGCTGGAAACAGCCGCTCCCCTCCCTTCACAATTAGCGCCTTCCGCGCATCCAATACCATTAAGAGGATCGGCATGCCACTACTCTCTGCTTGCAGCGAGCCATGGCATTCCTGTCCGTGTGTCTCGCATGCCCGTTCCCAACGCTGCCACATAGAAGCAATATTCGAATCCAAATACAACCAGATCACAATGGCTGTGTGGCTGGATGGATGATGTTGGCATTTCTGTTGCCATTTTGTCCGCAGGCCCATCGCACTTGGGCTCAGCTACGAACGGTCCGACAAACTGACGAGCGCGCCTCACTGAGCTGTGCACTCACTGGTGCTGCTGAAATGTGGGGCTTTCCAAAACTTAGGTCCCTTTGAGGGGGGTCCACCCTTAATAATAGAAGGATCATTGTAGCTCGCAGTCTGGTTAAGCAGTTCCTTTGGCATGTCAGTTGGTGTCCGTCTCAAACCAGAGGCCAAAGCAACAGGCTTCCAAAGCTTCCCTGAAGCTGAGCAGTGAATAGGTTGCACTTCTCAAAGTTGCATAAACAGACAAAAGCCCAGGCGAGTGAAAGCAGAACACTCCCAGCAAAGCCCCTGTCTGTGTTACGTCATGTGGGTTCTGGACGGGATGGAAAAGCATCGTGTTCTCATATTGGGTGACCTTTCTTCGCAGAATGGCCCGATGAAGAACGATACAGGGAAAGGCTTCTGCATTGCTTGTTTTACACAACTTCCTCTTCTTTCATAGGATAGAGCTACAGCAGAACCCTTTCATACACACCACACCATAGAGCTATCTCTCTCTGTCTCTCTCTCTCTCTCTAACAGTTGACAGAATATCGGTTTTTGGAGCTTGCTACAAGTCTACAACTTGAATTTCAAGTGATAATTAACAATGTATGTGTAGCTACCTTTGAGGTCATTCATTACTCACTACATTACAGATTGGGTCGCCGGCCCCAATTTCTACTTCCTTGGGACTTCAGCCTGTTGATGCACAGCCACTTACTATTGCTGCTATTATTGCGGGTACTGTACGGTTACCATATTAGTGTTGGTGTTGGTATTTGCATTTCCCCCCAGCCTCCAAGTGGCTGAGACTCCGCACGCGTACGCGACATGAAGCTTGCGGCGGAGACCGGGCTCAAAATGCTGCCATCCGAGGTGGGCTTTGAATGCTTGGAGTTTCTGTATAACCACTGTAAGAAATTAGGGTTTACGTGATGCTTTGGGTTTATGTAGGATTTCAGGTGGAAGTGCTATTAATGGCCCCAGAATCCCGCAAGGGCATCGCTATTTCCAGATGTAAATGCAACAAACGGCTGTAATGGCTGCTGTGAGCACCAGTTCCGAGGATAGAGGTATGCGTGCAGTAGCCCTCGCTGAATGTAAGGCTTATTTACTCGGACAGGTCAACACAATTCAGGTTCAACTAAGCAGAACATGCAAGTTTTTTGCTTGTGAGCCGCGAAACCAGGGCAACTGTGCAAAGCCCTTGACTGCAAGCTCGGCTTTCTCAATTTCTTGGTGTCGGGGGTCGCAAGCAGCGAGGCTTGCAACCTGAGAACACAGAGTGATTGCAGCCACACCTTAATCAACCATGGCTGCATCAGCCACAGGGCTTACACTGGTGTGCCAAGCGCCTTGCACCACCCCTACAGCTAGTGAAGCTGCTCATGAGAGCAAGTGCCAGGCAACCATGCGAGACCGGGGCGCTGCTCGAACAAGGCAGGCAGTCAAATGATAAGGATTCTTGCGGTGGCCTTTCAGCTGTTACTGCAAATTGACCCGTCAGTCTTTGGCCGTTGGCGATGGCAGTTGTTTGTCAAAGTGTTGAGCCCTTTTCTCAAAAATCCAGCTTGCACGAAACACAGGGATGCTTGCAGGCTCCTAGAAGTTTGGGAGGTGGAGCGGCACAACTTTGGATGGGGCCGCTCTGCAAAAAGAAAGGCATGCCTACGTTTGTAAGAATATCTGGAAACAGACGCCTGTTATCCATGCCAGTTGCCTGACTCGCGTACATGTCACATCTCGACTGAACAAGATGGGACCCCACTAGTCTGGGTTGAAATCGAGAACCACCACCTAAGCGCTAAGCCAGCTACCAAGAGCAAGGCACATGCAGCTGGCCCACAGACGGAGACTTGCAGTGGCGCTGGGTGGGACCAAATGGCAGCAAGCATCCCCAGGCTGGCTTCAGTCCTTGCGCAGCGGCATTTGTCTATCATAGCTGCGGCGATTGTAGGACCACCACAACTGCTGCTACTCCCTCCATTGCTCATTGTTGTTTTGTTTTTCATGGTGCAGAACCTAAAATAATACCCACACTCATACTAGTGCTGATACGCTGCGGCGATCGTCACAGTGGTCTCGGTGAGGTGGAGGCGTGGAAGCAGTGGCGTTAGCCGTAAGAGTAGCTGCGCGGTAGCTGCAACAGTAGCCGTCGTGCCCTAAGTATCATGCAGGAGCATCGCTAGCTCCAGCAAGTGCTTGCCAGGTGGACGAGAGGCTGTCAAAGGAAAAGGCAGCAGCTGCTAAGGCCCTGCGCAACGAAGTTGTTCTGTCACCCATTGGCCTTGTTTTTCTTGCAGCCCTTGGTCGAAAATGCACTTCACTGGGCAGGAACCACCCTGTCAGCTCGGTGGGCTCTACAAGGCTGGGCCCAAATTCTGTAAACGCCAGATCATTCATTGTTTACTTTGCCATTGCTACATAGCCGCATGATAGAAACCCCTTTCCTTCCACCAGGCACTGCCAAACAGACAAAAAAACGATTGCTTGCCGCCATTTGTTGCTGTAGCCGGGATCGGGATCGCTGTCAGAGGAAAATATCGGCAGTCCATTTGCCACCATTGCAACCCAAGTCCCCATTGAAACATCGAGCTCAAAAGCTCTCAACCCAAATGCCACTCCCTACGACCCACAAACCAAACAACCGAAAGCTACACCCTAGGCGGAGTGTGCAGCAAAGGGATATGAAGATGCATCTCAGACTCTGTGCTTCGGAGGCTTAGGATCCCAGCGGTGCGGATTTTTGCGTTCACGTGCCTCATGTGAAGTTTCCCTCAACAGCTTTGGTGGTTCGGGTATTCAGGCGTGCCAGGAATCCTACAGAGTTTTGGTTGGTCATCTTGCATTACCAGCGGCTAAGATGAAGATGGTCAACAACTGCATGAAGTTCCTTGTGGACAGAACCCTACGCCTTGAGTCTTCAACTGGCATGCATGGAGCCCGTGCACTGTCGGGCAAGAAGTGCTGAGGGCTTTCGGCATCGCGCAGAGCCGCTGCCAAATCAGCTATTAGGGGTTAGCCTCGAATCCCAGTCGTGCTGCTTGCTCAGGGCACGTGGTGCAATACCTTTTTTCGGTTACAAGAACATAGCGTAATCTAGCAGTCGCCTTGCGATCAGGCCGTGGGCCCTTGGGAAGTGGAGACTTGGCTTGGTCTACTTTTTGAAAACTGCTGTGCTCGGCAAAATATTGCCAGCAAGGGAATAAATCAGGCTGACGAGAGATCACTTCTTCCATCGGCGAAAGTAGGCTTCAGATTTGCCACGATGTTCAACTTAAGAAGTTGCTTCAAGCCTCATTTTCGGCTGCACTGCTACGGTAGGAACTACGGTGACACGCGTTGGATTGGATTTTTGCGGCTAACATAGTGCTCGCAAGAGTTTACTCCACAGGTCCAAGGTTTAATACAGTAGGGGATGTGTCAAAGAGGAGTGTACCCCATTTTAGGCCATCGGGACAGGATCTTATTCGCGTAGGAGGACTCCCAAATTCAAGCCCCCCACACCACACCAGCAAGGAAACTGGAAAAAACACCACCGACCCGGAGGGCTGGGCCTCCTGGCAGGATGGCAGTATAGATTTTGGGGACACTTTTTTCATCATTCACGGTGAAGTGTCGAGGGCGCAGGGAGGCCGACTGTTTAGAATTGACCTGTTGATGATGTTACCATTGTTTACCATTCTCTTGCACGAAAACGTCACAATGATGCGGAGGAGGATTATGCAGACTAGTAACTGTAGACAGCCGTAAATGTAATTGATGATGGAAAGGATGAGAACGATGTCCTCTCCTCCTGCTGCTCCTCCTCCCCGTCCTCCTCGTCCTCCGCATATCGTCATAGCAGCAGCAGCAGCAGCAGCAGCAGCAGTGGGCAGCGGTGGGCAGCAGTGGCAGCAGCCGCAGCTCAATCTTGTTTTGTTTACTCGCTCGTTGCCATTCTGGTTTTATCGACTGTTTCAGGGCACTTCTTCATCAGGCACCTATGCAGCAACGAGCAGCAGACAGACCCTCGCAAGTTGTGAGCTAGACAGTGTATTTGCCATGTGGGGGTTGTCCGAAAACCCTTGTTTACGATTTATATAAACGAAAACCAAGTATAACATAATGTGTCAAAAACCCTACGCGCGCAAGCTCCGCGCAAGCACGGCGCAAGGTTGGCGCAAGCCTTTGATTCACGAACTATGGCTGAACGCAAGCCATGTTGTCAACAGCGAAAATTCAAAAT